>JARFIW010001358.1:600000-892500 GCA_036346225.1 Platerodrilus igneus
CTGGAATTCTTTTGAATGCGTGTTTAATCACCTTTATCATGTTTACTTATAAATACGCGTGCTTCCACTGAAAATATCACCATTTGCATTACCTAAATTAACTAAAACTCTATCTACAGGGTGTTAAATATTTGTTATCTACTTAATGCATGTATTCCTTATTTCTACGCTAACTATGCGTCTTATTGTCCTAAGATGTGTCTATCTGCGTCGCTTAAAACTATTTATACTTTATATACTGCTTACTATTTACAAACTATCTCCATTTCTCAATTTTCTATTAAATAAATGCAGTTTTCTGCTTCCTATTATAATTTCTGATTCCTAAACGACCTTTGCTATAAAATACACCCTTAAACAACCCCTTATCACAGCATAATATATATATATATATATATATATATATATATATATATATATATATATATATATATATCTACATAAGAAATAGTGAGAGAGACAATACTGATGGTTGTTGAAAATTCTTGGAATTAAAATAAAGTGAGTAGTTTTATAAACTTTTATGTAATGTTTTAAGGGTAATGCTATGAATTCTTGAATATTAATTGTGTTTTGGTAATAAGAAATTAAGTGAAAATATTTATTTGGTTGAACTAATTAGTAACTTAGAGCTAATACAGGATTTATGAATGTCATAATTAAATATGAAAGCAGGAAAAAATTTGGAGTGTCGAAAAGTTTTGTCAATTACTTTGATTTAAGTTTTTTTACGATTTTCCTTTAGGATTCATTTTAGAACTACCTAGTCAGATTTTAGGTTGGGAATTTTTTTATGAAAGTATATTGTATGTGTACTGAAATTTTTTTTTTGTTAATGGAGTTTATGTTTGGGTGGAACTTTATTTCAATTTATTTAGGAAATAGTTAGTCAGTGATTTGTAAAGTATATCTAGCTACCCCAGTGATACTCTTATTTGGAATGAGCATGCTGTTTTGAGAAATTTCTTTAATTATGACCAACTTTAGGATACCAAAGCAAGGAAGTTTTATGCGGAAAAACCGTCTTCTGTATAGAAAGGATTCCAAAAGAATTGTTGTGACCGACTGTTTGGCGCCCTTCGATTTTGACAGGAGGAAAAAGCTCCCAGGATAAGTGTTAACGTAATGTAAAAGTTTTGTATTTAAGTCTTGTTATTTATTATTTTTGTATTTCTTGAATTTTATTATTTTCGTTTGGCCATGTGAACCCACTCCCGTACCACTGCAGTTAGCCGACGCACCCTCATGTTGTTACGGAGTCCCCGCCCTTTCAACACAAAAACCAAAATTAATTCATTTCGCCCGTAACAGGTTCTAAAAAGTTCTGAAATACTATCAGATATTATCACCAAATACGGTAGTTGCTATGAAGACCGCTCCTCTTGTAGTCAGATCCAAGATATTTGAAATAAGTGCATGTGTGCGTATTTTATCTGTAATGCAAAATGTTTCCTATGTCACAGTTATTGCTTCTTATCGAAAGTAGAAAATCTCCGTAGTTCGTGTACACGAGAGCTGGCAAAGCTGGAAAAATAATATAAAAATCAGATTTTGCAGTATATGAAAAAATTAATCTTGTTGAATAGCTTAGATTCTTAGATACAAATACATGTCGACTGACGACAGTATTGAATTCAGTAAAAATGAAAAAATACAGAAGAGGATGCGATAGTCGAAGAAAAGTTAGTAAATTCGAAAGATTAAAATATAAAGCAAAAAGATGCTATAAAAATGGTAAGTTCTCAGAAGTTCTCAAAAGAAATACTACCAAAACGACTAGTAACAAAACAGATGACTATAATAAAGTTCGATTATTTTCAATGTTCATATGTAAAGTTCTGACAGAAGGTCAATATGAAATCCCATGCCGGCATCTATTTTAATGTCAAAATAACTAATGCTCGATTAATTATCTCTACAAAATGTATACATTTTATTTAAAAGTACTATGCAAAATAAAATAGACATTTTACGTTTGCGTTGGGTACTTTATACCAAGACAATAAAAATTATCTTGGTCAGAGATCCCATGGATTTTAAAATATTGACCTATTTTTGCTAGCATTTTGAATGTACTTAAGTCAAATAATTTTTTGATTGCCAAAATTTGACAGACTTTCTAGTAGCGTTAGCTTATTATTATAATTCGTGTTTCCATAGGTTTCGCAACAGAACACAAAAATTTAAAGCATATTTTAGAAGTGATGTGTTATTAATACAATTTAAGAATACGGTTAACGTTCAAGTTTGAACAGTTTTCGAAAGCACTTACCACACTTAGAAATAATGTCGAGGATTGTTATGCATGCATTATAAATGACGTTTGTAAACTGCGTGAAACTGTATCTGCGGTGCACAAATATAGATACCAGTAGATCAACCGTAGGTACAGAAGAAGTTAATATCATTCGGCAACCTATGAAACAAGAGCCTGCAAGTCCTGTAAACAGTTTGTTTGAAGAAATACTTATGAAATCCGCCGAACTATCATAAGCAAACACTTACGACTGAATATAAAATGTTCTTTTGTTAACAGATTATAAATGAATGACATTTCTTTAAATTTAACAATCTTTTTCTTCCAAAACATGGATTCGTTTTAGGGATAAGTGAACTTAAAAAATACGAACCTGTGGAGCGGTCATAATTTTTGTGAAATCTTTGCCACACCCTTATAAAACTAGTGTTTGGACGGCAGTTTATCGTGACTAATAACCGCGTATATTTTTCAATTTGATGATCAGTGCACAACAGTGCAGAAATAAGTGGTTTTGACAGTAAGAGAAGAAGAAGAAATTTGCGTAGACAGCGAAGCTGGGAGTATTTTCAACATTTACTTTAGTTCGTTTTTTTAAATAATTTAGTAATTGTTACACTTCAACTGGCTTCACAAGGATTCTAGTTGATAATTAATCGTAGATAATTTTTTTGTATGATTAAGTAGGGTATTATGCATTATATAAATGTGGTTTTGGGCCCCCAGGAATGTTTCTGGGATATTATTATTATTGTTATTATTATATATTTCGTGGAAATGGAGCGTTAAAGAAGATGTTTCCCGCGCTTAGAAATAAACATGCTTCGTTGCTTCGACCAATCACAATGCGTAACAAAGAAGGGTGGTGGTTTTGACAAGTGAAAAAGTTAACCGCCATATTTGATTTTCATGCAACTGTCGTATCTTGAAGAATTGTAAAATAGTGCTCTTTAATTTAAACTAGTGAAACTCACCTGTCGATTTCCTACCACTTCCTTTTGTATCTTTTACCTGTATCTCCTGTTTAACGCTGTAGGTAAACAACGAAAATCGCTACAAAAAATCTGAAGAATAAGGCGTTGAACCACCCATGCCCTGTATTACGCAAAGAAACAATGATTATTGGTTATCCAGATGGACAATATACCGTAATACAAAGAATTCATTACCTAATGTCATCTTAATTTAATTTAAAGGGACAAAAGGTAAGGTTGACTATTAATTAAGAGCTACATGCTTTTTTAGTAAAGCGTATCGATTAAAATTGATTGTATGTGCAAAATCATTACGTCCTCTGTACGGGCAAGCGGTTAACTATAGTACCTTTTATATGCCTAATTGACGAGTAATATAATAAACAGGTTATCGATCCTTCCGAGGGTTTTCGTTCCTTTAACCTATTTAGGGCAACCCAAGGATGTTAAACTCTAAATTTTAAAAAATGTGAGATAGTACAAGCGTTTTCAATTTCATGACCACTCCGGACCAAGATAATTTTTGATTCCCGGTATATGCACGCTTTTTCTTATAAATGCGTCCATATAATTCTTTAAATTATGCCCTGGAATTGAGTCTTGGAGTTAAATTCGCGTATAACTAACCTATTTTGCAAGATTAATAAACAAGAGTATAACCACAAAGTACTGCATGTCTTTGTGGCGTGTCCGTCCTATTTAGAAAGATATAATTTAATTGCTGCGGTTATTAGTCAACAACTAATTTATATATTGATCATTCTGTTATAGTGGTTCCTTGTATAATAGTTCTATGCAGTTCTTCCTTGTAATTATCAATTAGCTTTGACTTATTAAATCAAGACGTTTTTAGTGGTTACGATTATGTAATAATGCTGTTACTAATTGGTAATATTGTCATTCACTACAGAATGTTACAAGGTTCAGGTAATAAAAATCTTGGTTGCTGCAAATTTTTGTTTCGCGATTTAATAGTGTTTGAGGGGTGTCGCATATATGGGTGGTAAACATTAAAAACCTGGCCATAATACCATTTTGTAAACTACTGAATGCTGAGATAACAATAAATAATTTCCTATTAATGTAATTGCATCGCAAGAACAAAAAAAAAAGTGTCTTTATTGGCGAAATGTTCTGGAACGGGCGACTGATGTGGCGTATTTATTGTTCTCTCACAAGCGCTCAGGCGATTGTCGATGCTGCACTCTAAAATTGCCGTTAGAAAATATTGCTTGTAGTGTTTGTTTTGAAGTGGCATATTAAATTTACAATGGTTAGTTAGAACCCGAGAATGTATGTATTTACTTTCTGCATAGAGTTTAATTATTTCGGTTCATAAAAGTATCCGTTCATTATGATTTTACTAAAGGGACTGCAGTTTACTCGCAATAATGGAATATGTGTTTTAAAAATTATTAAGTTTACTTCCTGCAATTTCCGAATAACAGTAGTTATTTGTAACACTAGTGAGGAAATCGCATTATTGCAAAACGCGTTTTGCAGTTACCCTTTGGTATACTATTTTTAGACGACTACAATAAGTATAAAAATTAGTTTGTACAAATTAGTTTTTCCATCAGTGTTAATTTTGAATGTTTGGTCATGTTTGGAGTCATAGTCGTTTGTATTAGTTGTCATTTATAACTAACTGTTGTATGGTGTATTTCCTTTAGCAAAACGGTATTTAATTTTAGTCACCTCAATCAAAAAACTTGTTTTCTTTATTGCTCTAGTGACTAGGTAAACAAAGCACCACTCATGAATATGTGATAACTTATGCAATTTTAAAATCGGTTTTGGATGAAATTTCAAGTAATAATGAACGAAGTATCTCGTTTCGTCAACGGTATCTTAAGGAATACAAGTTATTTAAAATGTAGTGCACTAAACACACCGTTACCAATATGAGGGAGAATATAATGTTAGCATATTATGCTCGAAACTGTAAAACGTGCAAAGCATCGACAATGTGGTCTTTATATTCCGTGTGGACAAGTTCCTTAATCCAATAGAAAAATATAGATATTTCCCAATTTCCTAAACTAATTTCTCTGTTGAAACATCATTCGGTTGGCTACAGAGAAAAATCTTTTATATTAACAAGGGACAACACAGACAAGTTTTCTGATCGAAACAGAATCTTTAATAATGAAAGTATAAGTTTATTTTACAATGAATTCAGGTTGTATTAATTATGGGAATTACTGGTGCCTGAAGAATGGATGGAATTAACATTAGACGATATTCAATTTGAAAATAACTTGCTTATTGCTAATATTTCAGATTCGAAAACTTACGTGTAGCATGCTTTTAAAGTACTTGAGGGGGAGATAACTTGTTTCCGTACCATCAAAAATAAGCTTTACTTCAACAACCTACAAAACGTTTAGCACTTTTCTTAAATTATGCAAAAGCAAAATGCACAATTCAATCAATGGGTATAAATACGTTTGGGAAAATTCCCAAAATACTGCACAATATTTAAAAGTATCCACTGCACCGGGTATACAGGACATTGCCTCCACAGAAGTTCTATCACCAGTCTCGTTAATTCAGTTTCTGATATACTCGAAATGAAACAATATGGGAATGGAAATGTAATTCCTTAGGAATTTTACTTGTTTTAGAAATAGCAAAACTGAAACCCTTGTATTCTCAAACTGGTAAGTGATGTCTTAACAATACGTTCAAGGGCAGTGCCCGTAACAAATATACGCTATGATCAACCATTTTACTTGCTCGGTAAAATTTGTGAATTTTTCATGTTCTTCTTACCAGTGGTTAACGTGCAATCTTCGTAAGTGGAAACAATTCGAGAAGTTTTCAACCAAACTTACGAAGTAAGTTAGGTTAATATAATCGCTACGTCGTCGTCGTCGCCGCCGTCGTCCGTTGCCATATTCCCATAATGATACAATAAATGATATATATATATATATATATATATATATATATATATATATATATATATTACTCATATTTAGACCAGGGTAGAAAATTAATGGATTACATCAAATAATTTTAATCACCGTGTATAAGGAAGTTTATTAGATAATACGCTTTATTAAAAACCCGTGGAGAATAAAAATTCATTCGTTTTATTAAAAATAAGAGATTAAAATTATTTACAAGACGCTTCATATAAAAATAAGCAGTTTTAAAATGCTCAACGTGTAATTTAATTATTCCAAAGTAAAGAATCAAATGGAAATTACGTGCAAGATTTATATGAATTGATTCAAGTTTGGGCAACGAGTATTAAACGAAACGTACAGATAATAATTAATATTTAACTTGTATTCGCTAAAAATGAAAGGGTAGAAGTCAATTTTAGTTGGAGTTAATTGAACCATTATTAATAATAAGCATAAAACTTGTAAAAACCCAATAAAATGCAAATCGTAGAAGGGTATTTAAAATGTTACGTTTTAACACACCTGTGTATTTTAAAAGGCAATTTCAGTTTAATTTGTTTAGATAAACATGTCGATTCTAAGGATATTGGAAACGGTCAGATGCTTTAGCACGAAATACAAAACAGGGTTTATTTAAAAAGCTCTGAGAATTAATATTATTTTGAACACCTGCGTAGTTTAAATATCACATACGGCGTAAATTTTGTAGATAATTAATAGTTTCAAAGAATCTTGGAGAAACCGGGGCTTAATATTCACGAGAATGTGCGATACGGGGTTATTAAACCCAGATAACAGTCCACATGGACTAAAATATAATCGATAATAAAGAATATCAATTTGCACCAATACGAACAGGTTAGAAAAGGAAAGAGAAATGCGTCAAGCAAAGACACATATATTAAAAGGCGGGATTTAAGCAACGTCACGAGGGTCACAATTGGTTGAAAATAGGATGCAAATATCAGAGGTAGAAACAACAATTTCTGTATAAAAGTCAATTAGTTATTTCTCGGACATGCTTGCGTGCCGTGTGTTGAAATTTCTGAGATTTAAATGGGACGAGTGAAAATTCGTAAAAATCGACGCGCGAGCGACAGACTGGGAACATAGAATGAGGAATTCTTTAGAATTACCCGTTTTGAGGACAAAAGCGACGTGCCGGCTTTTTGCTATATATACCGAGATGAATATAAACAAGTTCTCTTAGACTTTTGACTATTCGATGCGTTAAAAGCTCTTACATCCGCGACTTGATTGAAGATGTTAAACAGTGCATTTTAGTTTGAGAAAATAATTTAAAATTTTGCTCGTATATTTTAGTGATTCAAAATAGTTGGTTATTTACGTGCTAACATGAATGTACTTCAGTGCACTTAGATACAAGGTAATAAAATTTAGTTTCACTGTACCAATTAGCAAAATTTACAACGACAAATGTATACACAAAAGTAGGCAGTTTTGGCGTATATTGGTGAAAGAAGTATGAAGTTATTTGCTATTTTTCGGGGTGTTAATAATTAAATGGTTCAAATACGTGTCTGGATCCACGAAACAAGGGTCAGATATACACAGATGAGTTCCGGAAAAGCCCAGAAACAACTTTAAATAAATGGTGATGGAGAAAATTTTAAAAGCGTTGAGAATTAGAAGCCGTAAATATAATCCTGTTGGAATGGTGTGATTAACTAAAGGGACGATGTACTTTGAAGCTACGAGGACAGTAACCTTCAGGTAAATTATACTATTTTGTTTGACATTTTGTGTGTGTTGAATAACTTTATAATTGATTTACTTTAAATGGACATTGGTGAAATTGTACTAACCATAAAATTTTAATTTTAAGATGAAATTTGCTTGTTGAAGTAGAAAGGGGTATTTAGTTTTGATGTTCGGTAATATGATGAAAATTTGGGTATGTCTTTGAGCTCAATTAGACAGAACCTGGTTAATTAACGTAAAGGGGTGGTAGATGCTCCTTTATACTCAGACTCCGGTCTGCTTATATTGTTATATTAATTAGTAGGCATCCAACAAGGACTTTAATTTTGGATGCACATTAAAATGATAATAAAATTAATCTTGAAATTCTTTTAAAACTGAAATTTATGCTGAGTTTTAATTTTGAAATTTTAATGTATTCTGAATATTGATGTAAATAGAGTTAACGTTGATGTTTTGGTAGGAATGTGTTGTTTTTTTTATGAATGAGGAGGTTTATAACATTAGGTGAGCAGCCGAGGCGAAAAGAGGATCACAGCCGTTTATGACGCCCAATCTGTGGGACTAGAATTTTTGTTGATAGGACCCAGTTCCCGCATTCAAAGGAGAATATCACAGCAAATTTTGGCGACCACAACGTGAGGGCTCGAGTTCCAAATAAAATTTTGTTATTTTATTCCAGGAAACTGGCGATCTGAGAAGAGAGTTTCTGTTTGTGTATAAATTTAAGAGTATTTTAGAGTGTGTGAGTGATTAGAACGTATGCAGAGAAAAGAGTGGTTAAGGAGTCAAGGAGTGGAAATTGGAAGTGACGATAGTGCATTGTGTGAGAAAATTTCGAAAATGGAAGAAGCTGGAGGCAGTAGAGATCAGTCGAGGACGGAATCAGGAGAAACAGGAAATGAGTTAATGATGAGAATGTTAGAGGAAATGCGATTAGCTAGGATGAATCGAATAGAGCGAGAGAGGACTCAAATCGAAAATTTGACCGAATGAGTGAAGAATCGAACAGGAAGTTAGAGGAGATTAGTCAGAAAATAGATAAGACGAATCAAGAAGTTTCAGAATTTAAAATAGTCTTACCGTAAAGATGGGGAAGTTGAAAATAGGGTTGATAAAATGAGCGTGATATTACAGGTCTTCGACAGGAAATGGGACATTTAAGGTCCGAAGTACGCATTTTTGTGAAGAAGAGATTAATATAAAATGACTGAAGTGACGGACTCATGTAGGGATCAGTTAGGCAGGGTAGAACGCGAAGTTAGTAGTATCAAATACAACATGTCAAATTTAACGGGGATGGTCCCAGATTTTCTACAGGTGGAGTATCATTGGACCAACACATGAAGTTTTATGGCGATAACAGGGTAAATCCACAAATTTTTATTAATAGTGTAAGAAATCTAGTGGGAAATTTATTTGACGAACAGACTAAACTAAATACGATAAAGGCTTTATTAAAGGACAATGCGGAGGCATGGTACAATTTAGTAGGACAGGACATAGACACGTATCAGGACTTTGAAAACAAATTTTTACAACATTACTGGAGTGATCACAAACAGGATCAGATTAGGGACGACTTGATTACAGGAAAATTTAAGGAGAGTTTGCAGGTTCTAGGAGCAATATGCCATCCGCAAATACAGTGTGGCCAAACAACTGAATCCACCATTGACGGACAGACAGATAATCAAGTACCTATCACGACATTTTGAACTGGAAATTAGACAACACGTGGCCTTACAAAACATCACAGAACGGGAGACGTTTTGGAATACTTACAGAGATATGACGATGTATGTGTTGGACGGACAAGAGAGATACGAGAACGAAACGTTAACACAGTTAGGTTTGACAACAGGACACCGAATTATCCGAGACGGCCTGACTACAACAGAAATTTTCGACCGAATTGGGAACGACGAGGACAGGAATACAGGAGCAATAGTGCGACTAGGGGACCGACGCCAAGACCTAGTTACACGCGACAGAACAGTTTACCGGAGGTAAACAGGACTGTGACCAGCACGCCGAATAGAGACAGGGACACGGATATTAACACGAGGAGGACGTACGCACAGGTTGTAGAAGGACAACCAGGACCAAGCACGGAAAACAGGATGGGACAGGATTTTTAGAACGCGACAGACCACTAGATTTCTGTGTAAATGTATATGAACATCCACGTGAATTTTTCAAAATTGAGGAGGAAGTAGAGCCAGAAACTGTAGAAAAATTATGTTTGCCAATTATTAATTTAGAAATTTTTGAAAATAATGTAGAAGTATTACTTGATACAGGGGCAGAGGCGAGTTTAATATCGGAGGAATTCGTCAGCAAAATTAGGGATAAGGTTTGTGATAGAATTATGCCTATAAAGCGTAGCCATTTAGTAGCTCCAAATAAAAAGAAGTTTGCTGTAGTAAATAGTGTTGTGGTGCTTAGGATAGATATAGGAGGTTTTAGCTGTGAACAGGAGTTTGTAATTGTACCTGGACTGAAGTTTCAGAGCATTTTAGGTGTTGACTGTATGATGAAGTTAGGGTTTTGATAGATATGGAAAGGAAGGTAGTAAGGATTAAGGATAGGGTAGTGCCATGGAAGGGCAGTTATGAAGTCACAGAGGATGACAGGGTTTAGTATTAATGTTAATGGTAAGGTGATGAAGTAAATAGATCAAATAAATGTCCAGAGGAAGAAAGTAAGGTTCAAGTTTAAACAAAAATGCAGAATAGTGGGGTAGAAGCAATATCAGGAGCAGGTGAAGCAAATTAAGTAAAGATGAAGTTTCGATTTAATAATAGATTTAAATATTCTGGGAAGATTCCATTACAAAATCTAGAAGGTAAAGGATAATTCCTAAGGCAAAATCGATAATTTTAAAGTAGTTCGTTTGGTTTGTCGGCAGAAAAAAGCAATAAAATGAAACAGAAATGTAGGGACTGAGAGAAAATATTTAACGCACTGTAATTTAGGAAACTTGGAGGTAGATACAGGGATGTTAAGTATAGATATACGAAGGGGAGATGGTTGAAGATATTGGATGGTAAGAAGAAAGAATGGAGGGTCAAGAAGAGATTAGATTTAATAGGATAGGAAGAATGTGTAGATAGAAGTAGAATAAGTGTTTATAAAAAAAGTAGGTATATTAAATAGAGAGTAGAAATATTTAATGGAGAATAAAGAGTATGTAGGAAAAAATAAGATAGGTGAAGTATAGTATTTCAAAAGATTATGGAGATTAGAATAGAGTAAGAGTAGATAGGAATATGGATTAAGTAGGAGAAATTATAGAACATAGTTAAAAGTTAGGAATAGGTAGGTATATGGTGTATATAAGGAATTGAATGGTAGTAGGATGAATTGAATTTCAGTTTAAGAATAGGAAAGTTATCGAAAGGTATGGTATAGGATAGGTGTAAATTTTTTGATGAGACAAAGTAGGTAAGTTAGATAGATAAGGGTAGAGAGATAGGCAAGTTTTTGTAATTTTTGTCTAAATGTTTTATATTTGAATTCAAATAAGTGGGATTATTGTATTCAAATAGGGGAAAATACTCATATTTAGACCAGGGTAGAAAATTAATGGATTACATCAAATAATTTTAATCACCGTGTATAAGGAAGTTTATTAGATAATACGCTTTATTAAAACCCGTGGAGAATAAAAATTCATTCGTTTTATTAAAAATAAGAGATTAAAATTATTTACAAGACGCTTCTATAAAAATAATGACATGCTCTTTTGCTACTATTCTTCGAATCGTAACACACGTGCAGCAGCGGATTTGTACTTTGTAAAATACATGGAAAGTAAGCAACCACACTGTCGGATATTTAGCAAACTTGAAAATAATCTTAAGGCATATGGTGCATTTACCAAACCTAAATTATTACGAAAATGTTGAAACGAATGCGTTGGCGTTTGTTAACTATAAACCAGAATCTTCTACTGCCGAAATTGCAAACCACTGTGCAACTTCTAAGGAAACTGTGAGGTGTACTCTGAAAAGTAGGAAATATCATCCCTATCACTATTCTATTTCGAATACATTGTATCCAGTGGATAATCAAAGACGGATAGCATTTTGTCGTTGGTACCTTAATAAATGTGAAGAGGATTCATATTTTGGAGAACCATTATGTTTACTCACGAGACTAAATTTACAAATAACGGAATATTTAATCGGTATAACAAAGTATTTTATTCTCAAGAAAATCCTAAACTTGTGCGTGAATCTAGAGATCAACATCAATTTGGTATTAATTGTTGGTGTGGAATATTTTGTGGAAAAATTATTGGACTTTTTTTATAACGACAATTTCACCGCTGCAAATTACTTAAATTTCTTAAAACAACAACTGGAAGAATATTTGGATGATTTACCTATCAACATCAATTACATACCAAAGTATTTCCAACACGATGGTGCCCCTGCGCACAGTGGTACATCAGTGAAGCAATATTTAACTGATTGTTTTGAGCACGTGATTGGTAACAAAATGGAAATTGATTAGTCTGCTCATTCACCACAACTTACGCCATTAGATTTTTATTTGTGGAGTGATTTAAAAAATAAAGTGTATTCTACTACTCCTCAAACGCCTGAGGATTTAATAGCTAGAATCCAAACAACAATTGCAAGCATTGATGCACGCACAATAGAAAAAGCACTTCGTAATGTTAAAAAACTATGTGAGTTTGTGCCTTCAATAAAATGGTGGGCACTTTGAACACACTTTGAAGTGATATTATATTTAATATTTTTAACATAATTTGTTTTTGATATTTTTGTTAAGTCATACATAAGGATTTTATTATTTAATACCAAGTTTCGTATTTCATAAAAACAAAATTTTTTCAAAAAATTCTTATGTTGAACATGTACACTGTAGTACATCACTGAAAAGAGAAAAAAAATGTCTGTCTATCAGAACTACCGCCAATTATGGTTTCCATTTAAAAAAACATAACCTCACTTATTTACTCGAACATGACCAAAGCCATGTAAAAACAAATAAGTTTATCTTATTCTCCTTTTAAAATAATGTAAAGAAGATCTACAACGTTTTACTGTATCTATCACAATAAATAAACCACGAAGCAAAACAAAAAAGATCAAAATTTCGTTATTTTGGTATAACGCTTTTGCCACACCCTGTATGTTAATTATCTCTTAATGGCTGAACTCAGCATTAAAAACTGCACTAGTTTCCCCATTTGACCTTTTCTCTAATATCACAAATAACAGAGTTACCCATACAACGTGTAAGAAATAGGGCACCCAGTATGTACCTTGTTTAATTTTTTTACGCTGATTACAAATATGCTATTCACTTTTCGATATTTCATTTAGTTTTCGAGATAATCGAATTTATTTGAGAAATGTTAACAGTACAAACTAATATAAACTTTAATAGATATTTTAATTTAAATGAATATATAATTTCCTTTTATAAAATTTCCGTAAGTTTGGTTGTAAGGCGTACAGCGTCTTAGATTTTTTAATTAAAATTATTATCGAATGTTCATTTAATACAGATGTTCCTCACCGGGTGTTTGGCATGAATTTATGAATGAAAATGATTGCTGTGTTGTGATTTAATTTTTTTATATACGAAGCGTGTTTTTTAAGTAAGGGCGGTATGAAAATAAAAACCTAACGAAAGAAAATTTTAAAAATTCAAATTTATTTTCAGATTCGACATACATTTCTCTATTTTTCAATATAGTTGCCAAGTTTGTTTAAACACTTATCGTACCTTACAAGTAGATTTTAAATATCCTCTTCATAGAAACTTATCGGCTGCTGTAGTCCTCTGTCGGGAGTTTAAAAACCCAACAGGAGCACAGTTTCTTGAAGCTTTTCAGAAACAATCTTGTATAGCTCTGCCCTCGACACTTCAGGAAAGTCCTTTGAAAGAGGGCTTCTGGTGAAGCGTCTGTTATCAAGAATTTCGCTTCAACTAAATGCCACCATATCGTCTGTGATTTCAGATGGGCGACCGGAGCGGGGCTCATCATAGATGTTGGCGCGGCCATCTTTGGAGTCTCTGACCCACTTACGCACTTTGCTTTCACACATGGCAGTAGCTCCGTAAACTTCAGAAATTTGCAGGTGAATGTCTGCAGCAGACAGGTTTCTTGCCGTTAGAAAACGTATTACTGACCGTATCTCGCACGGGGCGGGCGATTCGATAATCTTGAACTTTTAAAGACACAGAACAGACCGTACAGGCTACCTACGCAGCTGCAACTGAGCACAGTTGTTCACAAGGAATGCCGGGACACGACGCAAGCACTCGTTGCGACGCGCGCGCCACCTATTAGTGTATATTACAAAACGACCCTTACATAAAAACACGCCTCGTACATATATTATTGAAATTGCAGTTTGCACGAAATTGTATGCATGATTTTTATGTCTTATTCTAAGGGTGCAATAATTGCTAAAGAATGAATTTAAATTAAATGGTACTATATTTATATTTATAAGCTTTTGCAATTTGTATGATACAAAATTGACAGTGAATATTTGATTAAATGGCATTACAGTATGTAGAAATTTTAGACAATGAATTACAAAATGCATTTATAGAAAATGTTATTTATTTAGAACCGTTGTTTTTTAAAAGGTGGAAGGATATATATATATATATATATATATATATATATATATATATATATAAAATAGGTAGTTTCTCGAACGGTAGTAATATATATAGATCTGTTGGTTTCTTGGGATGCTACTCGTTCGTAAAACTAATGAACTAATAATGTCAAATTGTTAACGTTTATTCATGACAAGTTTCAAGGCATGAATATTTATGCCTTAATCATAGACTAAAATATGATGAATTTAAGAAAATTTTGTAAGGTTAAAAACAGTATAGTCTAATCTACTTACATATATTACCATGACTTAATGAACTTCTATAATTTTAAAAACTAATACATAAATTACAGTTATTAACTTTTATTTTACAATTATGAATTTATTTACAATAACAATATATTTACAAAGCTAACTATTGTACAATTGCTTATATTTTATGTAAAATAAAAATTATAAATAGTTTAAAATAGAAAGAGCTTAAATAACTAATATGAGGTTGTAAATTTTATAAGATTATTAGTTAGTGATAAGTATAACGATTGAAATTGACTAATAATTTTATAAAATTTACAACCTCATATTAGTTATTAAAGCTCTTCTATTTTCTTTTATAATTTATTTTACTAAAATTAGCATTGTACACAAATTAGCTTTGTAAATGATTTGTTATTGTTTTAATTTCAAAAGTTATAACTGTAATTATGAATAGTTTTAAATTAAAGTTCTTAGTCATGGTAATATTGTAAGTAATTAGCAACTGTTTTTAACCTTACTAAATTACATATTTATTTGATTAAGGCATTACAGTAGTAGAAATTTGACAATGAATTACAAAATGCATTATAGAAAAGTTATATTATATTAATACTTTTTTATATATAAGTGAAGATATTATATATTGTACATGATAATGTAATTAATTGTGTTTATAATTATTTTATGATACTAATTGTTACACGTTCTTTTTAAATGACATTACGATGTGACGTCATATGTTATATTTTGCTAATTATTTTATATGTTTATCGATATTACCTTACCTATAATTCTATCAGAATTATTCTTGAAATACTTCTGGTCAAAAAGGCACTGGCACTAATAGGAGTATATTAGCAAATTGTTTTATACTGCATTTGCTTAACTAATAAAAACAGTTCAAGTATATCTTTGTGAAGACAAAAGAAGATAGAAGCTGATTTATATCAAGATTCTCATGTTCTTTATAATCTGAGCAACTTATACTAGGATATGTTCTATATAATCTGAGCAATTTATATTAGGACCGCCATGTCTTGTAAACTGAGCATTTACTTGAAGACCATCATGGTCCACAATCATGGATGGAAGAGAGCATAGTACCAAAGCTGTATACCTTCTTATAGCACTCATTATTTTATTTTAATGATTGCACCTTAATGTTTATATTTATATTTTACATTGATATTGTTTTTATTTATGTCAAACGTACCAATTTTTGTGATGTATATTTTACATTAAAGTGTTCTTAATTGAACGTATTTAGACATGATTATTCCTTATGATTTATTAAATGTTTGGGGTAGTTAGAATACTTATTACAAAGCGGTAGTACCAGAAGCGAGGATTTTACATTATGAGATGGTGGTCAGAGATTAATTATTGATTAATGCCAATTAAATCATGAGTTGTGTATGTGTTGAGTAAATTTAATCAATTTCCATGTATGCTTGGCGTGTGTCAGCACTCACGATGTATCCTTTTAGACTTTTCGCGTTCCACCTCAAACTGTTGAAGCAACTGTTGGTGAAGTAGCTGTTTCTTATTAGGTACGTTTTTGGATAAAATTATAATTGAATGTATAATAAATTAAATATAAAAAACTAGGTTATTTAATTACAGCCTTGAAGGCTCACATTACGATTAGTCATATTATTATCAGCCTTACAGAAGTCTAGTACAGCAGCAGAAGGTTATACAGAAGAGTCCATACGTATTAAAATAAAAAAATGTTAAGAAAATTATTCCTAGTGAAACAATTCTTACCAACTGTTCAACTTCGCACTCCATTACGTTAGCAGTGTCATTGGTGATTAAAAAAAAAAGATTGATATACTTGCTGAACGTTTTCAAAACCAATTTTAATAAATCAAGTAAAAAAGTCAAAATGCTTTATTCCATTCTTAATATAAATTTACACAACTGCCTCACTGGAAGTTAATAATGAAGTGGAATGCAATCTGGTTGAAAGTGTAACAGATTTTCTTGTAAAATAAAGTTACTGATTGATATCTTACAGCATACTGAAATGCAGAGAGAGCAGCGTCACCCGATTGTTTTCTTCAAAAACAAAAAACAAAAAAAAAGGGAAACCATAACATTTCCTAGAAAACAAGTCCCCAACATTAACCTAATGTGGCCATTGCGTATGTTGTTCATGGAAAATATGCGAATTTTCGTAGCTCTAATAGAAAACATATTATTTACTGACCTTGCCGTTTAAGAAAATGTACACTTATCAATAAAACGAATATTTTTCAATAGATTATGAGTGATATTAAATCGATCCTTCTGTTGAAATCGTTTCCATGAAGTTGTAAGAGCTGAAATTTATACCAATGAAATTTCCAATTTCAGTGGTTTTTACAGTTTTGTGCGACATTCCAGTTTGCCTTAGCAATGCACTTAAGTAGGTTCCCAACAAAAGTGTAGATATGTAGTCGGAGCCAAGAATAAGGCAGTCACGTGACTAATCCTAGAATCGAACAAAAGTATTTAAAGATATTCCGATTTTGTAGTGAATAAAATAAAGACAAGGAATCAATGACAGGCGTTTTTGAATTTCACATACGTAACGGATTTTTATGGAATGGGCTAGAAAGTGACAATTACTGCATTGTATGCCGGATCTTGATTAGCAAATTAGATCAGAATATTATTTGACTAATTTTGCACTTCGAACACGACGTCACTTCACTTTTATCAGTTTTTTTGTTTACATCTGCCAACATTTATTGTATTTTTCTTCGTGCTTATTTCTATTCTTTATATTTATTGTTGGTCTGTTGAAATCAGTTCTTATTGGAACTAAATTATCTAACACTGCCTGAAGGCACAACCTTAAAGACGCAAGCCCAACAGCTGGTGTTAAATTTATTAGATTCCTTTGAAAATGAGAAGCAGAATGACGGTTCTGTAGTTTCAAAAGGTAGGAATTTCATGTCTTACCTATACTTATTAACTTGGAAGAGTAAGGATTTGGCAGATTCAAAATTTCTAAGTAAAAAGAAAACTCACCTCCTTGCCAATGCAACCTTCGGATGCAGCATTAAAAAAATCAAATGAGAGGGAGTTTCAGTCGTACCTATAAATTAAATTTTTTGACTGTATTTTAACGAGTATCTACTTTTTTACAAATCAGTATTCGTACTGCGGTACGGATTAAACGCCGAAGCTATGCAAACTCAATTACAACTAATCCTGGGAAAAAGGTCTGATAGGAAGAACAAGACTATCGACATCCCTAAATGTATTAAAATGAGCATTAAGGATACTATATACACAATGTACGTGAAAGGTAACAAGAACTTACTGAGAGATAAAAACAGCACTGTAGTGGTCACTGACGTAGCATGCCTACTTACATGACCCCGGTAATCGTTTTTCCGAGCTCTTGTCTTACTCTTCCGATTTCTTATGCTATTTTACCGATCTAGCTCGACAACAACGTACTTTCCGAGCTGAAAAATGATCGGAAACACGCGTTTTCTATATCGGCCACATAAAAAAGTAATTGTCGGTCGGTCAAGTGCTAAGGCTCAAACTTTAAGGTGCAATTATACATGTTCAAATACCTTACATGTAATTTTAGACAATAGAAACTACAACTAATTTATGGTTTCTATCTAGGTTCTGGCATTTTGCTATTCATCCACCGGATCATGAATTTCCCAACGGATTACTTGAATTATGATTATAATCGGATACTAAAAATGAAATAGAAAACGTTTCCCTTAACTTATAACATCTTTTAAAAATTTTAACATTGTCAGGTTCAATATCATAAGTTACCATAATTAGGATAAAGGAACAATTATTTGATTTAAGTACCTTCACGAAGCTAAGTTAAGATGGACATTTTATAATCCATAGGCACTAGTAGCGGATCTTGATTTTCTGTGGCTCCAGGTTCAGCCTGATCTAGAACCTCCTATTGACCCTACTATGAGTAGGATGGTTCACTAAAATGAAGAATGTAGAAAATCCTTCAATAATTTTATCCCTACTCTTTTTCATTGAAAAAAACTTGAAAATCATTCAAAAGATCGCTGTAAATAATGAATAATTAGGATCTCTCAGATATAAGTACCACATCACATATCATATTATGTATGTTAACTATAAAAAAATTTCCGTCACCGAAACGTGTGCGATTTTGAAATGTTTCATCAAACTGTAATTTCCTTTACCTTGTTTTGCTATCTCTATCTTGATAATTTCTATTCTCTGTAAGTAAAGTTGCTTCGTTCTCAGTATTTTTAAATTTGTTTCCTACATCCTTCATAAAATTGGAAAGATTTGCCCCATGGGGTAAGTTCGACTTGACGCCTTGTAAAGATATGCCTGTAATAGTTACCCGCTACAACAGTTTATCCCAAAATACAGTTACTACCACAATTTCATAATCATCAAATTTTTTTCTAACTTTTTTGTCTCTAATTTATTCATTGGTTTACCGTTTCGCTTTTGCTAATTTGAGTTAATGATTCCTTTGTTTCTATAATTTAACCTTAACGCTGAAACGAGGTCTGCTCTAGCCAACCACACAAAATGACTCGGCAGCAGAATCCCCAATTAAATTCAATGTGTGATCCAACAATTCTGAGACCCCAAGCGCATGCGCCTGTGCGGCAAGCCGTTATTGATAGCCACCTTTGACCAAAATAATTTTTGGCATCACAGTATATAGATGATAGAATATGACATACACACTTTTGAAATATATTCACTCAAATTCCATGCATGTGTATATTTAAGCAGCTATCTATCCATTAAATCGTATAGTATTTTAATACTAACAGCAAACCATTAGAATTTTATCAAAAACGTAATATTCCCAATTACATTTTAAGATTACACCAATTTTTAATAACCTTATATTGTTGACAACGTTTTACAGTTGCCTATATCTTTAAACTTTTTTTTTGTTTCTGTTATACCTACTGCGTTTGATAACCTCATATGTAATAGTATAATACACCGTTGACCATCTACGTACCGCCGTGCGACGGTGATAGAAAGCTTCTACACCAAAGTACAAGAAAAAGCATTCAAAGTAAAATCAAGGATGCCAATCTGAGTTAAGAATAAGACTTATATGGCGGTAATAATATAACATTAGCCTATGCTGTTGTTAAAAATGAGTTGAGCAAGCTCAATAATTGTAATTATAATTCAAATTTTTGTGCAACTAACCACACCTCAAGGTTAGATATTTTAAGACCGTGACATTAATTTTTTAAGAATGCACAAACGCAATTAAAATTGCCATCTACAAAGCATTTGTAATAATATTGCACAAGACAAATTGCTAGTTGTTATGATGATTACTGAAGGATATTGCCCACCGTAAAATTAAATCCGCAGACTTCAAAATGAAAAATAGTTTACATTCTTTACTGTCACGACTTCAAAAATCATTAATTTGTGTAATAGAAATAAACTTGTCTAATGATTATTATCCCTAAAATCGTAAGCTTTCGCGTGTTCCTGGACTGTGGCATATTAAATATTGCTACAATCAATCTTTCACCCACTCACATAAGAGGCATCATCATCACTAATCGTGGGTTCAAACTCGGACATATTATTAATTATAATAATACGGTAGTTGTTGTTGACGTACATACACATAAAATGGAGATTATGGCCAAACCTAATTAACAGTGGGAGTTAACCCTAAGGAGCAATTGAGCACTTGCATCCCCCTACAAATGTGCTAAACTTCAATTTCTATATTAAATCAAAATGTGCATACCATCCGAACAATCTGTACTAGCAGTATCCAAAGTATTTTCATGCTGCGGTGCGTGAGCAAAACTTCAGTTTGCTAAGAGGAGGCTCATAGCCGTTATGTGTAAAGTATCTGTGTTCGCGCGGCTCTAGAAATAGAATTGTTAATGCAGTATATGGGCGCATTGAGCAATGCTCGTCAGCCCATAATTGCGAATAAAAGTTGAGGCAGCTGACTACGTTTCAATAATTGCTGATGAAACCACCGATGCAGTTTGACAGTTCCAATTAGTTCTTATTTTGAGATACCTTAAGAATGGCCTTCCCGTAGAGAGATTCTTGAAATTTATGCACGCTGGATCTTTGTCTATATGTATATTAAGCGAATTAAGTTTTCTTTTGAACAGTCCCAATAAGCTAATAGCTCAAAGCATGATGGTGCTTGTTATGAGCGGATGGCATATTGGAGTTCAAAAGCTAATTAAAGATAAATATCCGTTTGCAAATTTTGTGCACTGCTACGCACATCAAACTAATCTTTTAATGACAAAATCTACCTCAGTCAATAGGAACGTCAGAATCTTTTTTTCCAATTTAACTGGTCTTTGTAGGTTTTTTCAACATCGCCTCAAAGAACAAGAGTTTTAGAAGATATTGTTCAAAAGAAACTACCTCGAGCATGTCCAACACGCTGGAATTTCCAGTCACGTTCTATCCACACCGTTTATGAAAATCCGAATAAATTAGTCAAAGTTATAGAATTATACAAAATAGTGACGAAATTACGCTACCAAGCACTATTCAGCAAGCGAGTGTTTATGAACGTTTACTTTTAGATAAAAAGTTTATATTTTGACTCTCTGTTTTCTATAAGATTATGCCACACGTTGACATCCTTTTTAACAAACTTCAACAAAAAGTTACCGATCCAATAAAAGTTAAAAACTATATAGAACATTTCGAAAAACGAATTAATACTATCCGTGAAGAAATATTTAATATAAAGGACAATCCTAACTAAGGAACAAACTATATCCAAATTACCAACTAAACGAAGAAAGTACGAATGTAACGGCGAGAAGTCGTAAAGAAGAGAAGCAATGGAAGTTTGTGATATAATTATTTCGCAAATAAAGGACAGATTCAATTTTATTGGACAGTTTGTTGTTACCAATCTATTTGTTATAGAAAAATTCTCAGACTTTGTTGCATCTTTTCCAGATGAATTTTTGCAAAATACAGTTGAATGCTATTCATTCTTGAACGCAAATCAATTAAAAACTGAGTTGCAAATTATTCATATGTCAGAAGAATTGCGTGGCGCGCCTGACGCTGTATCTTTACTTCGTTTGCTGTTAGGTCAAGGACTCGATGCGGTATTTACAGGAACCGTAAGACTTTTGACAATACTGGTAACAATACCGATATCAAATTCTGAAGCCGAGAGCTGTTTCTCTATCATGAAACGCGTTAAAACTTTTTTGAGTAAGACGATGAGTGAAGATCGATTGAATGGTTTGGGGATGATGTCACTTGAACGGGTTTTTTTTTCAGAAATAGAATATTTTAATTAAAAGGTTATTGACAAATTTGCTGCTAAGAAAAACAAAAGTATGCAATTTATTCTACATACCGTTTAACGCAATTATAGTATACTACAATACAAGCGTATAGCATTTAAAAGCAGGCGTTTTAATTTAAAGTCATTTTTCGTGGTAAATCAACTTCAGTTTTTAATTAGGCAATTTTGTGATTGGCACATTATACTTAGCAATCATCGTTATGTGCCGAATCATAATGAATATTTGGAATAGAAAAATAAAAAGAGGATTTGGCACAAGACTTGTTTTTAAACCTTTAACAAAAGAAGTCCTTCCTTAGTGCCGGTCTAGTGCAATGTACTTGAAAGTGTTTTCAAACATCAACAATTCGGTTACTCACAAGAATAAATACCTCCTGAAAACCTACTAGAGGTATGTTCGTTTTTAATGTATTAATGTAATTTGATTGTCTTTTTATTTAAACACTAAGTTGTTTATCAAAACTTAAAACTTTCACACTGCCGGTAACCAAACGTTTATGCATGTTTTGTTTTGATAGTGAATAAAGGCCCTTTACATTACGCACTAAACAGTGGGTGCAACAATCATGAATACATTCACGTTCTTACTATATTGTATAGTATGCATCATAATTTGAACAATAATACTAACCATTAAAATTCAAACAACAAGATAATTTTCATAATTTTCAAGTATATAGACCACCTCATATTCCCCAAATGTGCACCCTCGATTACTAATGCAACGAGCCGCCACTGTTAAATAAGGTTTAACAGCCAACGCTCTTAGCTATCAAGTCGCGGTTGTTCTTTTGTGGGCGGCTACGTGGCGTAGTTGGTATACGTGTGACTACTACGCCCAAGGTCCCGGGTTCGAATCCCGACATGGTCCGCTTGAAAAATGTTAGGCGAGCATTTTTTACAAAAATACGCCCTCGTTCGGATGAGGGGTAAAATGGAGGTCCTGCGTGTGAGTGTTGCCACGCACGTTAAAGATCCCTACCTTGCTTGGAACAGCAAGGGTTCGGCAAAATTCGAAAATTTTCAGGTAAAAAACTCGTTTCCTGGCCAATGTAGTACCTTCGGGTGGAGCATTTGAAAATCACATGTAGGGTTGTTCTTTTGTAAATTCACAAACAGGTTTGCATTTTTGTTTTACAATGATCACCTAGTATAATTTGGTAGACGATTTCCCAGAGATATTTTAAAAATTCCAGTTTTATCAGCAATGCAACGCAAAACATTGTGCACATTTATAAATAAACCTGTTGCGCTTGCAGTTTTACATAAAAAGCAAAAACGTAAATTTAAGACGCTAACTAAATTTTTGAAAAGCCGATTAGATTTGTCAGTGGCTAAATTTTATTTAGTAGCTGTTTTACAGCATACTTACTGTAACTACCATAAACGTAAAAGTGGATATATCCTTAAGAGTCAGCATTAATGGAACTGATAAAATCAATTAGTAGGAAAATCACAATTTTGCCTATCACTGGCTACATACAACTAAAATTGTCAATATTCTTTCCATATTTTCTTTATACAGGGAACATTTGTAATATAGTCGTTGCGATGCATAAAACAAATGAATGAATTTTGTTGCAAATCAATATCATTATGCTGCCTGACTTTTAGAGGGTCGTTTTAGTTGAGAAGCCTTTTCTATATAATGAACAATTCCCTGAGACTACAAAGAAATAATGTTATTTATGCATCTAGTGTATTGTGATATTCAATATAGCAAAAGTGTATTGTAAACCATTTGTAGAGTGGGTATGTTTTTGAGCAACCAACTCCTGCAATCTGTAATAATACTGTACTTCAATTCATTTTAAGCTCTGCTAAATATTTCAATTCATTTTAAACTCTGCTAAATATTTCATTTGAGCACATTCATAAAAAGAAGTAAACTACAGTATTGCCCGAAATAAACAGTACTGAAATTGTAATTGTTTTGTATATTTAAAAAATACATATTATTGACACTTTATTATATGTTCTAAATGTGCACCTCCTCGTTCGAGACAGACTTCATAACGATGTTCTAAGTTTCTGGTCATGTTATTGAATAAGGGTTGTCTCAGGGCTGCGAAGAAGACTCTAACGGCATCCTTTAATTCATCGATGGTTTGTGGTGCCCGTTTGAAAACGGCATTTTTAGCCATGCCCCAAATGTATGCGTCTGGAGGTGTGAGGTCTGGAGAATGTGAAGGATAAGGGAAGTCAGTAAATCGTGATATGAATTTGCTTGGAAAATGTTCTTGAAGAAATTGACGAACTGCGGCAGCAGTATGGCAAGTTGCCCCGTCTGCTGAAAAAATTGGTTTCGAAATGCCAAGTTACGTGCACGACAGAATTGACGTAGATCAGGGATAAATCGTGTTAAAATTTGTCTTTACCTCTGTTGATTAAGTGTGACTTGCCTACCATTCTCTTCGATAAAGTACGGGCCAAT
Source organism: Platerodrilus igneus (assembly GCA_036346225.1). Classification (NCBI taxonomy): domain Eukaryota; kingdom Metazoa; phylum Arthropoda; class Insecta; order Coleoptera; family Lycidae; genus Platerodrilus; species Platerodrilus igneus. The sequence continues at coordinate 624,493 of JARFIW010001358.1, forward strand.
GATTCGGTGTCCGGAAACAGCACACCAGACACTCACTTTTTCACTATGTAAAGGAACCTCTTGAACCTCATCGGGTCTGGCAAAGCCCAGAAATCGATTTGTGCGACGATTCACATAGCCTGACAAGTGAAAATGTGCTTCGTCTGAAAACCAAACATTTTTCAAAAATTCAGGATTTTCATACTGTAACGCGAGAATTCTGGCGCAATATTCCACTCTACTGCGATAATCCCGAGGATGTAGTTGTTGATGTACCTGAATCACATACGAAAATGTACCCAGCTCCTTCAGGATTCTTTGAAAGGAAGTTCTTTTTAAATCAAGTTGTAACGCTGTCCTTGCCTGTCTGACTTTCGGATTTTCTAAGATTTGCTCAAAAACACGTTCATGGTTATTGTTGTTGTTAACTGTCCTGGGACGCCCCGAGTTTCCTTTTCGTTGGCACAATATTTCTAAACTTTTCAATAACCTTCAAAATTACAGCATTACTTGGAGAACGTTTATTAAACCTTTGTGTGAATTGATCAGACACGTATAGCAAACTTGCACCATTATGTCGGCCGATTCCGTATGAACGAAAATAATGCTCTACCAGAAACACTTTCTCCTCTGTACTTAACACCATTTTTAACAATTAGGCCCTACTAATTACTTGTTTGAGGTTTACTTGACAGGTCTATACTAGCTAACTTGAGTGTGGCAGCGCACGCATAAAAACACCGCCAACTTAGTTTCAGTACTGTTTATTTCGGGCAATACTGTAATAAACGAAAGAATAGAGAACTTTGTTGCTATTAGGGGCAATCTTCATCCTTTTCGAAAATAACTGTTAAAGAAAAACCAAAAGAGTAACTACAATGATTACCATTATTGTGTTCAAGATAACACATGAATAACACTGTATACTATACGATAAAGATGACGAATTCTTACAATCCTTTTACTCCGTAAAAAAGTTGGAAAACCTTTTTCAATCTAATAGCAATGATACACGACCACATAAAAAATGTAAAATCAGGTTAATTTACCATAATTTCAAACTTAAATTAACCATTCACAAGCTATATTTTTTGCATTTTTCAATTAATTTCAGATGTTACATATACAGTGTGTTCTAGATAAGAATGTCTATCATTAGGATCTAGGCAATCGTAATAGATACAGTTTTGATTAAACCGGAAAAAAGTTGCGGAACTAAGTGACCACTATATGAACATATCAAATTTTCAAAATTTTCTTTGGTTTTAGAGAAATTAAAAATAAATTAAATTTTTCGATTTTTCTCTTTTATTTTTCTAATGTTATTAGAGCCGGAACAAAATATAAAACATTTCTTCGCAGCTACTTTTTATAGGCTCTTAATGTCAATTTCTTATACAACGTTATTTCCTCGAAATATCATCATCAACCTAATATTTTAAATAAGGTCCTGTTTTTAAAAATACAGATTCTTGAAGTATTTTTAATTTTACATCCGGTGATATAGTAGTGGTTTAATTAAGTTTCGAAACTGCTTCAGCCATCATTAATAAAAAATATTTTCAAGTACGGACCTGCATTATAAAAAAGCTAATTGGAAGTATTCTTTCTAAAGCAAAAGGAAAGTGAAAGGGTAAAATTATAGTTTTGCCTTTTCAGTTTTCTTTTTGCTTAAGAAAGATTACTTCTAATTAGCTTTTTTTAATATAATGTAGGCCCATACTTAAAGATATTTTTCTAATGATGGCTGAAACAGTTCCGAAACGTAATTAAACCACCACATGTGATATATCACTAAATTTAGAATTAAAAATACATCAAAAATCTGTATTTTTAAAAACAGAACCGTATTTAAAAAAAATTTGGTTAATAATGATATCTCGAGAACGAAACGTCGTCCAGTAAAATTGACACTATCATGCAAAAACCTATACAAATGAGCTGTGAAGAAGTGTTTCTTATTTTATTCTAGCTCTAATAATATTGGAAAAAATAAAAGAGAAAATCGAAAAACTATTGTTCTTCTAAATTTCTGGAAACCAAAGAAAATTTTGAAAATATACTTTCACAATTGCTGTCACTAAGTTCCGCAACTTTTTCCTCATTTAACCAAAACTGTATCTATTACGATTACTGCGCTCTTAATGAATTATGAGTTGTTTTTGAGATATTGCTAATGTTTGTATACCAGAATTCAAATATTCCTATTTGTTACAAATCATCTAGAGATGATAAACTTCCACATTTGAAGTAGAAGAGGATAATTTGAAGAATATTTTTTTAGTTTTAATTATTTCTAGTTTTTTTCTTCTTCAAGGATATACCTTTTCGCATTTTGGTTTATTCGTTTAATTTAATATATAATGGTAAAAACGCTTTTAAATAGCCACGGGTAATTTTGTTGCGTTTAAACGAAACGCTTAGTACAACTGCGAACGTCACGTTATCAGTGTTTTCGCGGTCATATTCAGTTACTTGTACAATTTCTTCAACCGTGTGATTTTAACCACAGGTCAAGCCGCGCTGTCAATAATGTGCACCCAAATACAATTCAGATTAACAGCCATACCTATGTAATCTTCACAAGTATTAACGTACATATTAGTGTATAATTTACACTTGAATTTGTTTATAAACCACACTCTCCTCTCTTATTTTCTATACACAACTATCGCACCGATCAAACGACACTGGTAGTGTAAGTAAGAATTATTAAGTAATGCAATTTTCTGAAAATTAACCACTCGTACAGACCCCCGGAAAAAATAAAAACAAAACACGGGAAATTAAAAGAAAATGTTTTTCTGAGGGTGGTAAACCTTTATCTGAGATAATAGCGGCGACAAGAATATCAACTTTACAAGAAAAGAAGGCAATTAAAATGTGATTTCTATATCGACGAGTGCAAGTTGGATCAATATGTAAGTAGAGTATCGAATTCATAGGTTATATATTTAGTGCTAGCAACTGTAGAATTATCGAGTAACTTGTGCTTTAGGTTATCACGAATTACTAATGCTTCATACAAGGCTATCGCACACTTGATATCCAAGAAACGATTATATCAGCAAGCAATAAACAAACACCCACAAACATATTCCAACTATGTATCCTTCATGTTTTCGCACAATTACTAATATTTCTTTCCACGTAAAAACAAAGCCTTGTTTAACACCTGCGAAATTGGAACAATCTTAAGAGAACGAGGTTGTTGGAAAAGCCATATAGTCCTAAAAGCAAGGGCGGTGTTCCATTTGTAGACATATAAAGAAGTACTTTCTTGAAATTTTAGAACGATTGTTTGTTGTAGTAGATTATTTCAATTTAAATAAATATTTCTATTCTTATGATTTCAACTTATAGTTGCACTATACATTGTTATATTTTTGTGCTACATACTACATTTGATAACACCAGCTACAGGTTTTAGTAGATATATAAACTCTTGGAAGTAACTAGTACTAATAGGAATTAATTTAGTCTTTAAGATTTCAAATCTGTGTGAAAACAAGCGCTCTTGGTTATACATTTAAAAACAAAGTAAAATAAACCAATAAATCCAAAACTGTACTTTTGTCGGCATATTTACGGATTGGAAAAACGACAACATCATTTAGAAATACAATTTTTTATCCTCATTATTTCTATACTACACATTTTTGAACTTCAAATCACTATTCCAAGATGTGATTGAAAATGTAAACAACACTAAGGTTTTTATTCTTGTCCAGATATATTTTCTCTTTACTAGAAGCGCTTACAATTTCCTCGCACAAGGTAGTAAGAAGAATTAAAGAAAGGGTTACCATAGCCGAGATGATTATTATTGAATACACATTTATATTTTCTTATAATATAATTATATAAAAGCCCATAAATATATTAGAATATGTAACCTATCTGCCTTGATTTTAATACGAAATAAGAAAAACCTAAAAAGTGTTCATAATAATAATTTAAATAGCTTTTTGTTTGTCACGACAGTGAAGTTATCTTTAAAGATTGCTTCTTTTTAAATACTTGGGTAGTGAGTCATTAATATAGATATTTATTTATTAGAGAACCTAAATTGACACATTGTAACAACTATGGCATCTTCATGCACACGTCAAAATCCCGTGACCTCCTGTTTAAGATGTTATCGGCTGAAGTTTGTAACTTTGAGCTACATAAATTATTTTCAATGTTAGACATTCTTATTACAAATGCTATTTTCTAAATATTTACACGGATATGGTGCTGAAAAAATCATTTCTATATCTGTTATATCTGTTATTCAGAGTGCCTCCGGTTAAGTCTGCACTATTACTAACTTCGTTTTTATTAGAGCTAGGAGGTTGGTTAAATTAGCAAACTAGTAGTATTTTTTCCGGTGATTAAAATGGTGAAAACGAAAAATAATTGAATTACGCGTTTATGAGTTTACCAAATACATTACGTGATATACCTTATTCGCGTTAAATATGGGTTGACGTCATAAACTGTAATAAAGTGCTAGAGATTGTAAAATGTAAACGTAACTATGAACGTAGGTTTAATGATATTAGAATTTAGTGTGTAGCAGTTGGCAGTTCTGTTCGGTGTTGCAAAATTTTTTACTTCTATTATTTTGACATTTCTAATTTTATTGTCATTGTTCAGTTTTGTAGTAGATCGTTTGTGCTTTATATTTGCTAAATAAAAAGTTCTTTTCACAACTAAAACACTATACAATGCAAATTTCCAGTATTTAACATTTAGAATGCCTAAACATTTGGATTCGCGCGCGCAAGAAATGGTTACTTCTCTAGTGAGAAAGAGCGGGATAACGGTGGCCTATTTTTCCCTTTAACAGCTGTAAAAGACATAAGTAACTGAATTTTGTGTTTTACGTATAATTTTTTCATATCGAGTAAAAAATTACATTTATTATGAAAGTGCATTGTGTCATTGTTAGGTTTAAGTGAGGTTACGACTTATAATTTTTAAATCAAATGTTTGTATTAAATTATTAGTAACTTAGTCTCCAAAGTGTGTTGGTCATTCACACTCTTAATCACCGCCAAAGGAGAAACTTCGTGCATATGTAGTCTAAAAAAAATTATAAATCTGATCAGGAGTAAATATAAAATAACTTAATCATGACAACGCAGCATTTATTTGAATTATGACGTCATCCCATATTTAACGTGAATGGGGTATATTTCTAAATTCTACTAATGGCTGGGTTCTGTGACGCAATGGAATACGCACATGCCTCCTTGTCAATTGCCCTGAGCTTCATTCCCAAACTGTAAACCGAACGCAATTTTTCGCAAATAATATTCTCTGTTTTAAATGTAAAAATGTCATGTACGATAAAATTCCCTACTTTGACTGGAGCAACAACGATTTGCCAAAATTGTAAATTTCCAGGTGTGGTAGTTTCTCGTCTCTTGGAGTTAGTGATTAGTCAGAGTAGAAGAAATAACCGCAGGTAAATTCAATAAATAAAACCTAATACCAATTTCAATTTATATGATTTAGATTTCTGGCTTCAGCTCATTTTAATTTTAAACAAACCTTTGTTACGTTATCTTCCACAAAATGTTACCGCTTTGCATTATGGGAAGCTTTTTTTCCATAATATATCCTGATTAAGTTATATTTAATATTAGTGTGGTAAGGGACGTAAAGCTACTGGGAAGCGGTTGGGCAGCATTTATTGATATACTTCAAATATTAATAGATCTAATAATATGCCAGTTTCCAGGGATGTTATTTTTAATTTCGACTGGTTGTACGCATGTGAAGAACAAACAAATTATTATTACAATATGTACTCCAAGCAACCTATTGCCTTGAAACAAATTTCACTTCATTGGTAATCTAAGAACCACTTCAAAGTTATGGTATTTAACTAGAGGTTTATCATTCATATTCAGTAGTCAATATGAGTATCAGAATATTTAATAAAGTAACAGATTGGTTCATACCAACAAGCATGGATAATAAATAATAAGGACAATGTTAAATGTACATTCAACCTTATCTCGTGTTCTTTATTCAAAGGTATAATGAAAGAAGTATCCAGAAAAAAGATCACTGCACTCTAAACTACTTTTTAGTAGTTTCTGTAAACCAAACAAATTGCACAAACATATATGGTAGTATTGATAGCGGTAAAAGGTTGTTGATTGATACTGCAAAAAAGTAAAAGTGTTAGTTGTTTTGAATATTAAGATGGTGCTTGTTATTGAGGATGTTCAGACACGTCCTGATCGTCTTCTTTTACAGTTTATTGTAAACGTCAGCGTTCGGAAGATTCTAGAACGTAGGGCAAAATCTCTCGGTTATTTTAAAACCTCGCATCGCAACACCAATGGTATAAGCTTTATTTACACTTTTTTTACTAACTGGTCTATTTGATACATTGTCCGGCATTAAATTGAGGAACCGAGAGTCAGTTCATGATCTGTAGTAAGCTTTATATTTTTGTGTTAAAGTTTCTTCGGAACGTCGTTTTTAAGAGTAAGTTCAATCGTATTCATGTCGAATGACCATTTAATATATACACTTCATGATCTTCTTCAGTGGGATTTACGAATGAAATAAAATAGGCTATGTACTGTGTAAAAAGATCGGTCTGAAAAATCCGAAGTATAACACTTTGCAACACTACTAGATGTAATGCCGACGTAGAAGTTCGTCTTCATACGTTTTCTTAAACACAAGCATGGGAGAACAAAGTTCCTCAACGGAACGACTACATAGAAGCAATAATAGTCACCAGCGAAAGAGAACTTACTAATTTGTTAATTACTTTTGAAGCAAACAATTCCACGCATTTGTGTTGTACACGTGCAACATCCATCTCGTGTATACTGAATGTACAAACTGAGAACTTCACCCGTTTTTATTCCGGCTTACGAAGGCAAAAACTGTCGCTTTATGTTCTCACAAAAAGTCTGTTGTTTTTGTTAAAGAAAAAGACTGAAGTTTTGTTAACGACAATAAGAGGGCATTTCTTAACTAATTATTAAAAAACGATTGCTGTGTATTATTTCTAATAGCAAGTCGGGGAGCCAAAGGTTTCGCAACTCTTACAATAAGATTGTAGGTATGCCTTTTCTTAACTATTCAATATTCAACTAGTTCCTATTCTGTTTTACAGTACTACGATTTCACCCAACAGATTGAAAATTATCACAACTTCAGTTTGGGGTTCTTACTTACATTTTTGACGAATTTTTAGGAAGCCGTGGTCTGGGTTCTCATCAAATTTCGTCACATAGTTCTTCCAATTGTAGTAGTGCCCCAAAAGGATGGGGTACAGAGAAGTGGGAACAATAATTAGGTCACTACATCGAAAAAACACGCACTAAACTGCACTCTGACTAAAACACAACCGCTCTATTTGAACCCTTGTCTGATATTTGTCATCTTATTCCTCGTCCGCAACGTCAAATCTGTCAACAAAAACTTGTTACCCAACCTGTTACATACATAATTGTCATGAACAAGTTACCTAAGAAAATGGTCTTTAACGAGTTATTTGGGGGTTCGGTCATTTATTAATAGGGTTCTGGTATTTTAAAAAGTTTTTTACGACAAATACCTCGTGTGCATTAAATAAATACTTATAATGCTAACGCATTTCTTCAAGACTTAACTTTGAAATTGCAGTCGCTATGCTTTCAAGATGTTATCCAGTACCGTGCCTTGGCAAGTAATAGAATTATTTTCTATTTACCAATGTCTTCGAAATATTATATCTGATAATATACTACAGTTTTGGACGAATGGAAAGTAGTTATTTTGAATCCTAGATATCGCTTTTACATTTAAGAATGGCGTTTGTTTTACGAGTGCTAACACGCAAAAACGTCTTCGTAACCGTATATCAGAGTATTTTTTAAACTGCTTGGAAATAGTAAAAATTGGCGAAAGAATTAGTAAAAATGATGACATTTACGATCAGTTATTTGATGTTTGTGGTAGAAATATAGATATTGAAAAAGTTGAATTTGCAATTTTTGAACAGAAAAATAGGAGTAGTTAACTATTTTTTAATTCAAATAAATAAATTTCTCAAACACAAGTAGTCATATTTATTGCAGCGATTTATTCAAGAACATTTTATGAATCGGTGTAGTGACGTCACAGGCAGTAATTTTTGTAGCCAAATATAACTGGAAACTATGTACGTGTAATATGGAGGGTTGGTATCACTTTGCATTGTTGTCATTAGCATTTTTGTGAAATTTCATTTCATTTTGCACCTGTCGGTTGTCATTTGCGATTTGTTGTTTTTAACAATTTAACGAATTTTTCGTGTTTATTTTGTATTAAAACTGTTCTTTTCAGAATAAACTTCGCTATTTGTATTGTTTTTCCGGATTAACGATGAACAATATGACTAAGGTTTTAGATAAACGTTCTAAAGAAATGGCAACATAGCATCTGCAGGTCTATATGACGTCACTACACAGTTTCGTGAAATAGACCATACCTATGCGAAGACTTTTGTTCCAAATAACAAAAGTATCATTCTGACAATTAGGAAACGCAATGAAAATATCAATATTTTATAAGTCTACAAAATAATTTTTTATTATAATAGTACGAGGACAATTTTTTTGTTAATCGTGTCACGTTGTCAGTTCTGCGCGCAGTAAGCAAGTAAACATGTCTAGAAAAACAGTCTTCCGCCAAGTGTGCGTGATGTCATTCGATATCTTCATGCTGACGGGTGCAATGCGTGCGAAATTTATCGACAAATGAGTCATATGTACGGTAAAACTTTTATGAGTAACAGCAAAGTGCGGCAATGGTGCAGGAACATTGAAGCAGGGCGGTTCATGATGCATGCGGTCAGGGAAGGACGGAGACTCCGTGGCGTAGTTGGTATGTGTGTGACTACTACGCCCAAGGTCCCGGGTTCGAATCCCGACATGGTCCACTTAAAAAATTTTAGGCAAGCATTTTTCACAAAAATACGCCCTCGTTCGGATGAGAGGCAAAATGGAAGTCCCGTGTGTGAGTGTTGTCGCGCATTAAAGATCCTTACCTTGCTTGAAACAGCAAGAGTTCGGCAAAATTCAAAATTTTTCAGGCAAAAAACCTCGTTTTTTTGGCCAATGTAGTACTTCGGGTATGGCATTGGAAAATCACATGTAGGATCAGGAATGGAAGCGGGTGTCAATCAACGATCTCATTCAGTGAGTGGATCAGACAATTCGAGCAAAAACGTCGGCTCAGAATTTCTGTGTTGAGTGATTCGTTGCAGACTAGCGTAGAGAATTGGTTGAAAGCACAGACGGATGCCTTCTATATCACAAGGGTATTGGAAAGTTGGTACCACACTACGACAAATGTAAGTCGGGACGGCGACTATGCAGACGAGTAGCTGGAAGGTGTATCTAAATGTTCCAAATTAAATTTTTTTTATTTTCACTGTGGTTTTCATCTTGAAAAACAATAGTCCTCGTAGAAAAAAGATAATATGCCCAATCTTAACTGTTGATGGTATATTTTTATTTAATTTTATTTATTTATTCATTTACTTTTAAACTACCCTTTACAATTATTTTAATAATCTAAAAATACTGCGATCAAAATACATCCCCAGAAATTTTGTGCAAAAGAAAGCTTAAAAATATGTAACTATGAAATTTGAAACAAAAAAATTTTTATATTAATCATCAAAATATATTTCTTAAGAAACCTTTTATCAATGCTTTAAAACAAAATTGCTATAAATCAAAATATCAATTTTCGAAAATGTCCATATAAATTTTTTTATCATTTTATCGGAAAGTATTTACATTATAAACGAGACTATTGAATAGACTTAAATATAATTTTTAAAAGACCTTCACATTTTCTGGGATAAAAAAATTTTCAAATCCTCAAGGCATCATAAGAATTGAAAATAAATGCACTCACTGCACGGCAAGCAACGCACATAATGCGGATGTCACTTCCGTTTACTAAACAAACATGTAACTTCGAACTAGATACAAACAAGTCAATCAAGGATTTAACAAGGTATATTCATATTCGATGGTTTACATCGTGACAAAATCCTAGGTCAAACATAAACGTGTTTTAAAACATAGAAGAGCATCAGACTAATAAAAAATTTAACAGTTAATTCGTTGGAATAAATTATTAGTACAAAAAGTAATATAATAACGTACTCACCGTTGTAATGTTGGTTCTGATGAGTGTTCTGATCCTAAACTAAATCTTCTGGTATTTCTAGACCAAGCTTCGCGTTGCTTTTGTAATTTCTTTTCTAATTTTTTTGAGCCTAAATGTTTTTTCAAGATTTTATGCCAATGAGATGTAACAGTTCCGCATTCTTCACTTTCTGAACAACTGCTATTCGACGTAACGCTATTTTTAAAACTTTCAAAGTCTGAAAACTTTCCACTGTCAGCAATCGATGGCGAAGATGAGCTGGAGACGACACTAGATTGCCTGCTTTCGAATGTTGAAGAAAGTGACGATTTTCGACTATGGGACTTAAATGTAACACAACTTCTTCGACGATTTGATGGTGAATTGTTTTTTGATAAAGTTCCCAAATCGGGACAACTCGGCAAACTAAATTTTCTAGAATTAGCAGCATCGTGGGAGGTCCAATTGTTTACATGAGTACTTTGCTGTTTCAGCCACCTTAATAAATGTTCATTACGTTCGTTTTCAAAATTTACTTCATCCAAATTAAATTGAGAAAAGTCACTACAGTTTTCATACAATTTATCTTCCTTATGGGTAACACTTATTTTTCGAGTACGAAAAAGTTTTGGAGAATTTTCTGCTAATGAACCAATAACGTTTAAAATTTCATCATCTAATGCCTCTCTACTATATTTGGAATACTTCCTCAACAACCTTAAAGCAATTTCATCACTATGTGTAGAATTCTTTCTATCAGTCTTTACAGTAGTGGCAACAGGAGGAACATTTTCAGGATTTATGTTATGTTCTACTGTGAATCTACCTACAACATTCACATCCACCGTTGTGTCATCAGTCTGAGACAATAAATTATCGGTACATAAATTATTTGAGAAACTATTTACATTACATATTTCTTCAGAACTCACTTTATTTTTTATTTTTTCTCCTACAGATTCTGTAGAATTATCAGTCTTACCATTCAGTATCGCCGCCAAAGTGTTCTGTTCGACTACAAAATTTTGCCAGTGCCTTTCTTCGCTGTCCTTGCAGTTTGTATTGTGATTATTATTAAATTTATTAACTTCATCTGTTAAATTATCAAAACATACACCTTGCTGTAGTAATACCTCTTTCTGCTCATCCGTAATTTCCATAAAACCATTTTCTTGTAAAATGAATTGTTTATTGGATACTTGTTCTAAAAACTTTGACACTGCAGCCCAATGAGCTTCAGTATGAAAACCGTGTAAAGTAACTGAACTTAATTGAAGTGGAACCCAACGGTCATTTTTAAAGCACCAAACTACTCCCGAAGTCACCATAATTCGCACCAAGCAGTTTCACATTAACACTATTTCTAATGAGGAAATATAGACGGCCAAGTATGTCAGTTCGTGTAGTCTACCAGTTCTGCAGAAAAAATATTGTGTTTAATATAACAATGAGATAGGAAAATATGCATGCCCCGATGTATGGTAAATTGTTTGCAATTGTTTTGAAATATTTTCTTGTACATGCTGATAAGTAGTTCCACGAAAACTCATTTATTAAATTTAATACTTGGGTTTAGTATGTAATAACTTGACACACCACAATCATTTCCTGTGTTTAGAGTCTATAACTGTAAACATATTAACTCATTATTCAACAGAAAAACGATAACAAATATATTCTCGTAAAATGTATGTATGTAACAGTATGTAACACATAAGGGTGCGTGTTTATTGCTTTGACGGAGGATTGCTCCTTTTAACTATTAGAGATATCAGAACTTTGTAAGTTATAAATTATCATGACTCCTACATTTTAAAAATATTTATGTGCTTACAGGGTAATTCATAAAATATGTTGACCCAAACTTGTATTCTTTTAAACTGAACACTCCTATTTGTGTATATTGGGATTTCATGTGACACATCTAAAAATGTATAGGGTTCTGGAGAGTCTAAGCGTAACCGTGCTGGAGATACTGCCATCTTATCGCGGAAATCGAGTCAACTTTGGAATTTAGTTGCTATGGTTTTAATTGAGATTTTTGAAATCTGTTTGCGTCATCGATCTTTTTAATAGTCGACTTCAAAATACGTCTCAAACTTTTTTAAAAAGCGTAATGCGACATAGGGCGAGTACTTTACGCAAAATGTAACTATTCTGGCTTTTTCAAATGGAACACTCTTTATAGTTTTTTACAAACTGATTTCCAGTGAAAAGTAGATAATAATTGATATAAGGTTTTATAGGCGTAAAACGAACCGTTCTTAAGATATCGATATTTAAGTAAAAAATATTGAATTGAAAAATGTTATTAGTAGCAACAAATAGTAATGAGAAAACAAATGAATATTGAAAAATTTATTAAGTGCATAACTTAAAGGAAACCCAAACGAAGAAAAACAAAAACAAATGATAATCACACAGAAACTATAACGAAAAAACAATTCTAAACAAATAAGTACATAAGCCATAAAAACAATAAATAAATTTAAAATAAATACCTAACCATGTGTTACGTACAGCTATGGCCCGAAACTCTAGCCGGTAATCCACAGAGAAAGTCGGCAAAGTTTCTTGCTAAAAATTATGTGTTTCGACAAAAAAACCGAAAATCTCGATGTTCACGCGCGGGGGGTCTTATAAATTTATACATCGACTTACCTCCGCGGTGTTTTGTTTTTTTTCTAAGCTGCAGTTCCTATTCTTTCAGCCAAGTGGACTGTATGCGAATTGAGTCTATGTTACGTTACACTTGCACTGAGGTTTTTAGGGTTTAACAACGAAAGTCTGCTGCGGCACTTGACTAACTTAGGGTACTGAACGAAGAAACACGACCGTTCTGCTTCAATATCCATAAGAAAGTGTTTGTTCACTACTCTGTCCACTTATTCACACATGCCCAAGGAATTTTTATGGCAGGATATAAGGGAACAAGGGATGACAGTTTTACTATTAGATTTACGACTACAAAATTTACGACTTAAAATTAAACACGCAAACGTGCGACAAAGAGACCGAACATCCCGCCCACCAAAATAAGTATGAACTAACTTATTTTATATTTAAAACTAATTAGAGCTATTAACTAAGAAACCTAACCGACAAACTTATATAAGTGAATATATGTGTACATACCATTAAATATCAAGTAACTGGCAGTAAACATAGTTTCACTAGGGACGTTTAACTAACCCTTGGCTGTCTTGATGGTAGGTATCCGAACGATACCGTCCCTACCAGGATGTAAATGTCTTTCATGGCAATCTAAGATAATAATTTCAGTCAACCGATGCGACCGAGGAAGCAAAATTGGAAATTTTGCATCATGCGACAAGTCAGAATTACGTAGGCGACCGCCCACCCTCAACAAATCACGACTATCTAGAAACGGACTAAGGCTACGAAGTTGTTTACTAACAAGTTTTCCAGTTTTAATATTTGCAATGTCTTGAGCAAAACATTTGTTTGAACTCTTTAATCAATAAATGTATAGCCTCTTGCTGTTGAGCTAGAGACAAACCATCAGAATATTTTGAACGCAAATCTGGACATTGAACATTACGAATGAAATGACGAATACATGTAATAAGCCTACAAATTTTCTGCAGGTTTGAACATTTATCCAACAACATATCTAAGAAATTGTCAGACATAACGACTGTTAACGACAGAGTACGATATTCGACGTCCATCTGAGATGAGTCGATAAGGTTTGGCAGCGATGTTACTGGCCATTCTTCATTACGACGCACTAACCAAGAAGGTCCTGTCCACCATAATGGATGATAAACCAACTCTGAAGCCAAAAGTCCACGTGAGGCACAATCCGCAGGGTTATCCTGGGACTTAACATGAAACCACGAAGATGGAGGAATACGTTCTTGAATATGCGAAATACGATTGCTAACGAATGTCTTCCACTTATGCGAGGAAGATCGAATCCAAGACAAAACAACAGTAGAGTCTGACCACGCGAAAATATTACTAAATGATAAAATATCTGTATAAGTATTTTTGACGAAATCTACTAAATCTGCCAAGAGTACGGCAGCACACAATTCGAGACGAGGCAATGAAACGCGATTAGTAGGAGCAACCTTCGATTTTGCGCATACTAATGATATGGTAATATTACCTTCTAGATCGAACGAACGGAAATAGATGACAGATGCATACCCGGCTTCAGAAGCATCACAGAATCCATGCAACTCCACCTTTTTAAAATTATGACATACGATGTGACGCGAAATCTCAATATTCGAAACCGCTGGCAATTCACCCAACCAATGTTTCCATTTTTGTATGACTTCCAATGGAGGCTCTTGGTCCCACCCGAGACCTAATAGCCAAAGATCTTGAACTAAACGTTTAGCGAACAGTACTACAGGTGCTATCAAACCGAGAGGATCAAAAATTTTTGCGATAACCGACAAAATATTACGCTTAGTGCAAGTGCGCTCTTCAACGTCTAAGTTGTATAAAAATGCATCTGTAAGAGCACGCCACGAAAGGCCCAAAATTTTTATTGAACCACTATCTTTATCTTGAAATGTAATTGCGTCCTTACTGGACAGGGACTCCCTCAAGTTGGACATCACTTCCGGGCAATTACTTCTCCATTTTCTTAATTGCAAACCACCACTAGAGCAAATACTATTCAATTCACCAATTAATTGATTAGCAGCTTCAATCGAATTACATCCAGTGACTAAGTCATCAACATAGGTATCGCTCGCCAATACCGATGACGCGAAAGGAAAATTAATTGATTCTAACCTTGCCAATTCTTGAACAGTACGCAAGGCCAAAAAAGGCGACGACGAAACTCCATAAGTCACAGTATTTAACTTAAAGTCGATAATAGGATCTGACGGAGAAAATCTCCAGACGATACGTTGATAATCACGATGAGTATCTTTAACCAAAATCTGCCGATACATTTGTTTAATGTCAGCCGTAATTACGATAGGATGTACACGAAAATGCAATAACAAAACTGCAATGTCCTTTTGCAAAGCAGGACCAATACCCAAGCTATCATTTAACGACTTTCCAGATTGATCCTGACACGAAGCATCGAAAACCACACGCAATTTGGTGGTAGTGCTATCCCGCTTATGTACAGCATGATGGGGAATGTAATACATTTTTTCATAACCCGACGAATTTTCAGGCGATTTCACTTGAACCATGTGACCGCTTGTCAAATAATCCTCCATAAATTTTTGATAATCTGAATACAATTCAGGATTTTTTAACAAACGACGTTCTAACGACAAAAATCTTTTAATACAAATTGATCTCATACCCACAAATGAGGGTTCCGAAATTTTAAAGGGCAAGGACACTACAAAACGACCGTCCTTGTTACGTCTATAACTTTCCACAAATTGATTTTCACACGTTTCTTCTTCAGGAGAAATGTGTTTTTTGAAGGGAATATTTTCTAGTTCCCAAAATCGACGAATGTCACTGTCTAAGGGTTCAACGAAAGCACACAACGACGTAATAGAACTATTCGGGAAACGACCTTTCCCGTTAAAACCCAACCAAAAGTTGTTTTAATAGCAACTGGCTCGTTAGCGACACCCCAACGAGACTCGTTCAACAAAACCTGAGCAAAGATTTCCGCTCCGAGTAGCATGTCAATTTTACCAGGAACATTAAAATTAGGATCAGCTAAGGCCAAACCTCGAGTATGCGACCATTCCTTGACCCCTATCGACGACGAAGGTAATTGATTACAAATGTTAGGTAAAATATAACAATCAATTCCATATGCTGGAGACCGTGCTCGAGGGGCTGACTACACACGATAGTGCACCAGACACCAACGACGAATTCAAGCCAAGTCCTTGAACAGTGACATTGGCTCTCCGTTTCCTTAAACCTAATTTCTGACGGCACCTTTCAGTCATAAAACTTTCCATGGATCCGTTATCTAATATTACACGAACAGATTGCAATGTTCCTGTATAATCAAGAACCGACACCATTGCCGTAGCTAACAGCGTGGTTGTGTGTTCTAATGACGTCGAAATCAACGAACTAGTGACAGGTTGTTCATGCACAACCGACGACGACAGATTGTCTTCACTAGGTCTACTAGTAGAAGTAAGTCAGGCGCCGCTCTCCAAGGAGACGCTGACCTTTGACGATGGGTTTGTCGGCGTGGCGACACCGATTTTCTCGTTTATCGAAGTGAAGCAACGAATTGTGCGACTGATGACATTTTCTACACGACCAATCTAACGTACAATTTTTCATCGAATGTGAAGGATTTAAACATTTAATACAAAGATTTTAAGCTTTACCACCTCAAATCTTTCTTGAGGGTTTTATCGAGAAACTGCTTACATCTATAAATAGGATGCACAGCTTGACAGAAACTACAATTTTAACATCATTGGTGGTACCAACTAAAGAGGTTTTAGCCGAAGTGCTAACGAACCTTCCTTTTCTCTTTCTTTAACGGAATCTCGAGATTTTAAGCATGTTCCTGAAGCAATGTCATTTATTTCCAACACTTTACATTGTTTTTCAATGTACGACCTTAAATCTTTAAACGAAGGAATTTCGTTATTATTTCCTAATTCGAAACGCTTTAAAATGTTTATATCTAATTTTTCGATAACAGATTAAACAACATGAAATCTAATAAATCTATTTCCATCTGCCTTAACGCGAATATATTTTCATCAAAACAACTAATTAATTGCCGGAGTTCCGCATGCGAGTCTGAGGAACTGACCTTAGGGCATTTTCGAGAGCATTAAAATATGTTGAAAGTAATAACCTCTTGGACTGAAAACGATTAGTAATGATTTTATAGGCTTCCTCGTATGCATAATCATTTAATGGCAAGTGTTTTATCAACGCACGCGACGACTCATCTAATGTATCAACGAGATGGCAAAATTTTTCAACGGGTGACAAACTGACATTATCATGAATCAACCGCTTATAAATTGCATTGTAACTCTCAAAATCTGATATGCGTCCGGAGAAGCGGGGGACTGAAAGATGTTTCAAGCGAATTGTACAATCTGACGAAAAGGAATTATTCATATTTTCCACCTTTGGCTTATTTTCTACCCGATCTAATTCGCATTGTTCAGCGATAATACGAATATCTAATAGATAATCATCGATTTTCACCCTAAGAGCAGAAAATTCATCCAATTGTTCACTTTCTTCATCAAAGAAAATATCCTTGCAAAAGGATTTGAAAAGCGTTTCAATCTGTTCGACAGTTTTAATCGACGCTTTAATTAAAGCAATCGATACGTTTTCCGGTTGGTTGATTTTACTGTAAATGTGATCCAACCTTTTAACTACAAATTTAGCTTCAAGAATAGCTTTATCAATTGATATAACCATATTTGATTAATGATTAATGAACGACAATAAAAATTAATGTAAACACAATGCGTGACTCGAATACGCTAAATTACTAATTCATCTACGAAATTAAATTATTAATAGAAAAAAGCTTTTAAGGTTTCAAATAAATACCAATAACCCCTTTGTTATACAAGTTGCATGAACCCGAATGGTTGCTCCAACTTGAAGTGACAAATAAGGTAAAGATTTACGATACAATAACCCTCATAAATAGTTTACATAAAAAGATACCGACGACGACCCTAATCTTTGCCACAAAGGATAAGGAATGTATTGTAAAATCTACAGTAAATGTGTAAGCAAGATGTTCTTTTCTGTGTAACACGTTTAACCATAATAAAAACTACGACAATTTTATAAATTTAAGTATAAGGAGCTTAAAGGATAGGAACTAATTATTTAATTAAAGATCCGGCCCGAAGGACCAATTTTGTTCACGCGCGGGGGGTCTTATAAATTTATACATCGACTTACCTCCGCGGTGTTTTGTTTTTTTTCTAAGCTGCAGTTCCTATTCTTTCAGCCAAGTGGACTGTATGCGAATTGAGTCTATGTTACGTTACACTTGCACTGAGGTTTTTAGGGTTTAACAACGAAAGTCTGCTGCGGCACTTGACTAACTTAGGGTACTGAACGAAGAAACACGACCGTTCTGCTTCAATATCCATAAGAAAGTGTTTGTTCACTACTCTGTCCACTTATTCACACATGCCCAAGGAATTTTTATGGCAGGATATAAGGGAACAAGGGATGACAGTTTTACTATTAGATTTACGACTACAAAATTTACGACTTAAAATTAAACACGCAAACGTGCGACAAAGAGACCGAACACTCGACTGTATCAACAAGATATTGGTGCCAACTAACGCAGTGGGATGGGTGGTGTAAGTGTTCGATGAGAGTTTCAGACTACTAACGTGTGGGAAATATCAGTCTCAAACGGGAATTATCTTGGACGCCACCTAATCTTGAGATACGAAAATTTCTTGAGAAAACCCCCAGAAGAAATAACACGAGGATACCAAAACAAGAGATCGGGAAAGTGATTATGACCTAAAATTCACACGAGGAATAACTGAGTACACTAATTTAAAACAAACCTAAAATAAACGCAATGATAAGGACACTAATATAACTGTAAAAAAGGCTCCTAAATTACGTGTATATTAATCACGACTCTAGGCAATGCTAATATCCTTTATTATATCAGGGCTGGAAACTATTACCCTTACATTAGTTGTGAAAACACAAATGTATGAAACTCTTTACTCTATTGCACAATTAAGATTTAAGCACAAGCACATACATACAAACAATCTTAAGCAAAAACCAAATATATCAAAACACTTATCTTAGTTGAACACATTTTCGACAAACAAAGATACTTTCTAATTTCTTAATAACTAATAACAAGAACGTACTGTGGATACTGGAAATTCCGGGACTTCGTTAATAAGTTGGGCGTTTCTTAACTAACTTGAATTTTCCAATATGAACTCCTTACGAAAGACAATTTTTCCTAAAAGTAAAATTCGCCAACTTGATAAAAGATAATTCCGAACTCTACTAACTAATCACGCTAATTATGTGCGATACCTATTTCCCCCAAGATTAACTGTATCTACTCAAGTTTGCATGCCATATTTTTGAATGCTCTTACGAAGTGCTCAGCAAAAGAATCTCTTCTCCACAAAACGACTATGAAAATAAATTAATACTGCAACTTGAAATCACTATTGTTGTTTTTCTCTACCTAATATAAGTAAAATTATCTTGAATAAACATCAGCTTGAATCAAAGAAGAGCTTTACGATTTCCTGAGTCGACAGAAATTCAATTCAAATTCAATTCCAATGAATAAACCTCTACAAAACTTTGGATCCTCAAGAATTATATAAACAAATACCCTTATATATGGTAACCTTTACATTACTTGGGAACACAGACATATTAAAACACACACCCACACCCACACACACACACACACACACACACACATACACACACTCAAACACACAGTTAGGCACCTCCTTCTACTTACGCATGCACCTATACATACATATAAAAAATCCAAGATAGTATTAATCAAATTTTTGAAATTCTGCCAAACCAATATTTTACCTTTTCTATATTACAAAATTTTTTTACCATTTTTAAAAAAGCTGTTTTAAATATTTAATGTACACGTAATAATTTCATGTTTCAATGATATTTGTAACCAACCTCATTGTGAGTAGCTGAAAGTTTTCATACTTATAATCAGTGTTTATATATTTTTAGTTAAACCTGTGATCAAGCATAAAATATATGCGAAAATTTAGGTATTAAAGAAGAGTAGTTATTTCCAGTGACCTATAACCCGCAAACAATCATTAAATATATATATATATATATATATATATATATATATATATAATTATTAAGATGAAATAATAACTTAGACTTTTTATGCAAAGCCCAAATGATCATTTCAAATCGAGTTAGTAATTGAAAGAAGGGAAATATAAGGTCTTGAACAGGATTTAAACCTGCATCTCAGTTTTGTCGGAACTGTGCGTTAACCAATTACGCCACCGAGACCGATGACTATAATTGGGAAATTTACAAATCTAAATCGTGTACAGAACTATATATAAACCTTACTTTGTGTAAAAAAACTACCTAAAATATATATATATATATATATATATATATATATATATATATATAATATTTGGTCAATAACTATGCGAATATTCAGTTTGATTTGTGTAGATAAATTAAATTTTATTCCCATAAAAGATGATTTTACAGAAACATCTGCGCCCCCTTTAAATTAATGACAAAACTTATGCTATCCTGTGTGTGTATGTACGTTCGTGCGTGCATGCGTGCGTGCGTGCGTGTTTGTTTGTTGTGTGTGTGTGTGTGTGTGTGTGTGTGTGTGTGTGTGTGTGTGTGTGTGTGTGTGTGTGTGTGTGTATTAAGTTAGAATCAACATCAATATAAATTTTCAATATTTGAATACTATATGGGTTATATTATGAATAAAAAATTAACGATTTTAAACTATTTCTGTAAATTTAAAAAAAATCTTGTGCAATTCATATCGATGTGTCTAATCGTTCACTGGTAG
Source organism: Platerodrilus igneus (assembly GCA_036346225.1). Lineage (NCBI taxonomy): Eukaryota > Metazoa > Arthropoda > Insecta > Coleoptera > Lycidae > Platerodrilus > Platerodrilus igneus. The sequence continues at coordinate 645,137 of JARFIW010001358.1, forward strand.
CCGAAAAAGAAGAGAGTTATAGTTCACTAGTTCGGATAATTGGATTTTCTCACCAGAATACAAAAAAAAAATTAATGTTAAGTACAGTATTGCCCGAAATAAACAGTACTGAAATTGTAATTGTTTTGTATATTTAAAAAATACATATTATTGACACTTTATTATATGTTCTAAATGTGCACCTCCTCGTTCGAGACAGACTTCATAACGATGTTCTAAGTTTCTGGTCATGTTATTGAATAAGGGTTGTCTCAGGGCTGCGAAGAAGACTCTAACGGCATCCTTTAATTCATCGATGGTTTGTGGTGCCCGTTTGAAAACGGCATTTTTAGCCATGCCCCAAATGTATGCGTCTGGAGGTGTGAGGTCTGGAGAATGTGAAGGATAAGGGAAGTCAGTAAATCGTGATATGAATTTGCTTGGAAAATGTTCTTGAAGAAATTGACGAACTGCGGCAGCAGTATGGCAAGTTGCCCCGTCTGCTGAAAAAATTGGTTTCGAAATGCCAAGTTACGTGCACGACAGAATTGACGTAGATCAGGATAAATCGTGTTAAAATTTGTCTTTACCTCTGTTGATTAAGTGTGACTTGCCTACCATTCTCTTCGATAAAGTACGGGCCAATGATTCGGTGTCCGGAAACAGCACACCAGACACTCACTTTTTCACTATGTAAAGGAACCTCTTGAACCTCATCGGGTCTGGCAAAGCCCAGAAATCGATTTGTGCGACGATTCACATAGCCTGACAAGTGAAAATGTGCTTCGTCTGAAAACCAAACATTTTCAAAAATTCAGGATTTTCATACTGTAACGCGAGAATTCTGGCGCAATATTCCACTCTACTGCGATAATCCGAGGATGTAGTTGTTGATGTACCTGAATCACATACGAAAATGTACCCAGCTCCTTCAGGATTCTTTGAAAGGAAGTTCTTTTAAATCAAGTTGTAACGCTGTCCTTGCCTGGCTGACTTTCGGATTTTCTAAGATTTGCTCAAAAACACGTTCATGGTTATTGTTGTTGTTAACTGTCCTGGGACGCCCTGAGTTTTCTTTTCGTTGGCACAATACACTACCTGTATTTCTAAACTTTTCAATAACCTTCAAAATTACAGCATTACTTGGAGAACGTTTATTAAACCTTTGTGTGAATTGATCAGACACGTATAGCAAACTTGCACCATTACGTCGGCCGATTCCGTATGAACGAAAATAATGCTCTACCAGAAACACTTTCTCCTCTGTACTTAACACCATTTTTAACAATTAGGCCCTACTAATTACTTGTTTGAGGTTTACTTGACAGGTCTATACTAGCTAACTTGAGTGTGACAGCGCACGCATAAAAACACCGCCAACTTAGTTTCAGTACTGTTTATTTCGGGCAATACTGTAATATTAGGAAACTCACTCTCTGCTTATCAATTAAAACTTCTTGGGAATTTGACTTACAGACTTTAATTTGATTTAATATGAAACTTAAGTCCCATTTTCGTAAAATTTGACATTTATTATTATGAAAACCGCTAAGTCACGGCTTATCAGTGACCTAATTCATTGTATATAGTGAGTTTTTAAAGAAAATAATTGTGAGAATAAATGGAAATTTCACGTAAAGGTTTTTCTTGTATTATTTTAAAGTCTTAATTCAACAGCAATGTAGAGAATCGCTTGGTTCAACTGGTATAAAGCACTATCAAAAAAGACAATAAGCTACAGAATTTTTACACACTCAATTCGTCAATCATTTAACATCAGATCGTATACTCGTTTAATGATTTCTGTGTTGTAGTACTTTTCGGACATATTCTACACAGATTATCTCAACCGAGTTAAATTCATTTTTTAATTGTTGGATACAAACGAGTAGAAGGTCGTCATATACGTTACACGATTTTTTTTTTGGAGTTTACTTCTTCTTTCGCGGAAAACTATTGTTTGTAGAGTCGACATGGTGATAAAGACCGAGAACTCTCCAGATCATCTTCATAAAAGTAAATTTTTAATTTTAGGTTATGCATGTACAATATTTTGTGGATGTTCAGTTTTTATAATTCTTTTACTCTAAGATATTAAAATTATTTTATAACAGTATTAGTATTTTCAGTTCTTAAGTTACTGTTTGCATAGAGAAGACATTTTCGCGGGTGTAAAGTACTGCAAATCTAATCCAAAACTCACGCAGGAGATTTTGAATGGACACTAAAGTGTATCTGTAGTAACTAATAACCATAACAGTTTTGTTAAATTTGTTTCATCTGAGACAAACCAAGGAAAAGCATATTTTTCAGATTTTTGAATAATTGGTTCACTAAAAGCGAAAAATTTTCTTAACAATTCGTTAGGATAGTAGGAATGAGAAGCAAAATTTAATTAAAATCAGGTAGAAAAATATCCGACCTCCTTTTGTCTACGTGTATGGAGGAAAAAGCATCGAGGCGATTTAAACCATGAATTAAAAACAACCATTTTAATACTTCTTTGGTTTTTTGGTTTTTGAAATTTACAAACATGATATAAATGACTAAAACCTTAATTTCAAACTTGTATACAAAATGGTAGGTATTTATATGTTGAACTTATTATATAAGCATTTAGCATGTCGTATGCATTGTAATTTAATGATAGCATTGGCCCTTCGTGTTCTGGTTCTTCCCCACACTGTTGCTTTGCTTCCACAGATTTTAGTCTATGAAATTTCATTTTTGCTTTTTGAGTTTTCTTCTGCTTCAGTTTCGAGTTCCTGAAGTAACTGTATTATTACACATATATTGATTTTTAAATTGTGCGAACGAATAACGAGAATCTAAACGTCGTTAGTTTGTTACCGTTACCCTTAAGCGCGATTCAGTACCCCTATGTCTGCGAACAATTTTACCAAAGGTTATATACATAAAATGCAGTTCTCTAATATGAATTAAATACATCTTTATACATTAATAAACTATGTTAATTTAGAAACATAAGTAAAATCAATTTATGTCACAATACTCAATAAGTTCAGTCTATCTGATGTAATTTTTGTTTATAGTCTACCAATTAGTAGTTTAAATCTACGATACACCAACATTTTTAAAAAATTACATTATTAAGAGTTGATTTAAAAGTGACCGCATTTGAGTCATTATGTGTACGTTAAAAACTAATATATATGCTTTATTTGAAAAAGTTAAAATCGGTCATTTTTAGAAATTTTAGAATATTTCCATAGTTGAATCTAAATTTATAATAAATCACTATAGGTGAATTATTTTTGGACGTGTTGGTGTGTGCGGTTATGCGAGGGTGTGCGCGTATGTGTGCAAGCTAGTTGCCCAACCGCGCGCGTGTGATTATGTATAATAGACTTCAGAGTAATTGTAAATTACTATGTGGTACTTACACTACTATTAAAACAATCGATAAAATAAGCACATTTATTACGAAGGGTCTACAAAAACAGTAGGTTATAAATGTGCACATTAGGGAAAATGAATAAGAAAGCAACTTTTTAATTATTTAGCACTTGGCAGTAATGACAGTGCTTTCAACGAAAAAGTTGCAAAATCAAAAGTTAAAAATGTAAAAAAGTATTGGTAGCCCCAGTCCCTGAATACAGTGTGTCCAAGATAAGGATGAACAGCAAGGGGATCTCGAAAACAGTAAAAGTTATAAAAACGGTTAAATTATAAAAAAGTTGTGCAATTTGAGAGTCAATAAATATTATGCTGCTGAAATAATCCCAAAATTCGGCTTACTTCCGGAAATATTCGAAAATATCCCAAATATCGCAATTTTGTTTTTTCTAAGTTACTTGAAAAGGTATAAAAAACAAAAAGCACGTTGTCATTGCCACTATTTTAGATGTACAAGACAGCGTTTACAAGTTTTCTATAGAACGTTTCGTTTCAAAGAAATCATCATCAACTTAATTTCTATATGGCCCGTTAAAATGCGCTCTCCATATTAAATAGTATCTTCTACTATAAATTCGATGTATGGCATGGTATGACTGCCATGTGTTTTTATTTAAAAAAAGATTTCGTAATAAATTTCCATGGTTTTGGAGTTATTTTAGTATTTTAATTTAATTTCAAATTGCCGAAGTAAACAAGGCTGAGTACCCCAACAGAAATGCTGACTTTTCAATTAATCTGGATTTTTAAAAAAACTTTTAGATATTAGATTAAATTTTCTTTTAAGATATGAATAATACGTGTTATAGTAAACGAGTCACTTCATACACCGTGCCCAATTACTGGAAGTCTTTAAGATAGTTCCAGTAATCCGAATATTTTTATTATATCACGATTGAACCAGTTTCGATTGACCCGTATTTAGTAGAACTATAATATTATGTTATTACGGAAAAATAATCAACTAATTATATTTAATAATAAATTAGTTTAACTAAATAATTAAAGGAAAAAGATTTTTAACAACGCATGTTCATAATTTGCCGCAAATTTAGGACAAACTTACTTCCATAAAACTGCTTCCGTTCACCTGTAGTAAAGAGGAATTCACTATTATGTATGTGGGGAATATTTATGAGTAATTCGCAACAATTTTCAATACCTTCATCGCTTCATCTATTAAATAAACTAATTAGCGCTCTTATGGTGATAATTTTTTAATTTTACCAAAAATTATAGGACTACTAAATCAAGAAAAACCTTATCTTATAATCGAAATCAAAAATTGATTTTCTGATTTGCTATACATAGAATAAATTATTAGTATCAATATTAATTTATTCATGCTGATTTTACGTACACTTATTTCTGTGACTACTACTAATTCCCACCGACGGCAGAAAGATAAGACGCAATATTATTTGTTTCATTTCTTATCTGAAATAAACGGGCGGTAAGTTAAATTCACTCCACGTATTGAATTAAAAATGCAATTTATTTAAAACTCTGGAAGCAGTGCACGTTTTCAGTGTAATTTGAGTATTCAGCTTTGAGTTAATATAATCTTTAAGAATTAAATCTTAGGTACCTATTTCATCTGAGTAGCGCGAAATATATTCGGTACCTTTAGTCCGTCGCACAAAAGGCCGTTAAATAAGTTTTTCAAACAAGTAAAACTTTGAAATGCCGAACCTGGAAAGAATCAACAACAGAGCGTTGTCAAAACGACCTTAACGTTTTTATTAGTACAAATGCCCAGCGAAAAAGTAACAAAACCAAATCCGCTGCAAAATATAAACAAGACCACCGAGATCAATTCTTTTCGATCTTAATAAGACACCGCATAGTTGGGAGTAGAAGGCATTTCTCATGATCGAACCTACTTGAAGAGTCTACAAGTGAGAAGGCATTATGATACTTAGATTAACCCAGGCCTATGCATAAGATAGTGTGCAATTTTCTCTTCAATCTTGTTTTTCTTTTTAATTTCAACTGAAGGGGAAGAATTTAAAATAATGTAGATAATGCTGTAATATTATAATAAACATCTTCAGACATTAAGAAAATCAGAGAACTATAAGATTCTGCTTATAAATTACCCTTTCTGTTTATATACACTGCTGTACACGAAATTATTTGCTAACATTTATACAAATGCATGGTTCAGCCAGTGGTGTCAATAATACAAGATTAAAAATTAATTCTTACATTTTTACAGATACCTAGACTCAAAATTCCGTGTATACAGAGACAATAAATTTATTTTTGACTGTATGAGAAAAAGCATTTAATTAAAATTTTTTAAAAATAATTTCATCACTAGCTTTGCGCAAACTGCAAACAGATACCATAACATTTGGGCACGCAATAATACGATGTTATTTTTGAAAGTATCATTTAATAAAACTGTTATTTTGAATAAATAGTTATTGTTCTTTCACAATTAGAATTTCTTCAGTTATAAATAACAAAAACAACAATTTTCAGTATCAAATTATTAGCTTCAACTTGGGGTCTCGTAAATTAATTATCAATCTACCTTAAAATTTACTTATAAAACAAGCTTTTAAAATTTCTCACTAGTTAATTTAGACAATAAAAATAAACAACAGTTTTATAATGATTAACTATCATAATTATCTTCCGCTCATTAATTACCAAACCTAAATACCTTTGATTTTAAATTGGGTAAATCCGTTAAAGATCCGTAATGGAAGTAATTACTGTATCACATCAAAGAATTTTTGGAAGTAAAAAAAATAGTAAATTAACACACCGCGTTTTGCGAACGATTGAATCAAAATCAACAATAAAAGTACACATCGAAAGCGATTTCTCTCGAGCATCAAATTGTACTGAATGAACAACCAACGTGTGACATGGTTCACTGGTACTGCAGACGATATGCATAAAGTGGGGACTGAAACCCAGCTGTTTTCAAAATCATACCATGATTAAAAAATAAGCATTTCCAATAGCATAATGACGGAACATTAAAATGAGTTTCATAATAATAATAATAGTTCCATTAAATAGTGAAATTTCAAACCACTCGTACGTAAGTGAAATATGAGCCGCGTACTGAATATAAATACTATAACAAGGTATTTGTGTATTTGGTTTTTCTAAATCAGAGAGTACAAAATAATGAATAATAAATAGGTCGCGCCCAGACAATTGACTTCTTTTAAGAAAATTATTATGAAAACCATCGATCCGATCGATTTACACAGAAATTGTTTAAGATACAAATACATCACTCAACGTAATAAATAAATCTTACAGAGACAGAGAACTTTGATACTGCAATTTGTGTCTGCTTTTTCATATGAGCTTGCGACAGAAACAAACAGATATTTTTTAATTATTATCTTTTCTTAAACAACAAAGTAATTTTCGGATGTTTTTAAATTAGTAGTGAGCAGCCTGTTAATTAAAACTTTAGGAAATGTAAGAGGTGTTTTAACACAAGTGATAAGAAACAAGCTAGTACCATTATTTTAGTTTATAAATAATATGTGAAAAATAAAAAAGCATTTTTATAATATAATTATGCACAGAAAGTGAAAATTAGTAAAGTAATACTAGTTTATCTAACCCCGTTACGAAATGGCAAATTTCAAATGTATTTTTGATGTTACAAAACGTCACACTTTTTATAACTGTCAGTTGATTACAACACTAGTGTTGTAATGAATTTTTACGAATACTTAAGCGTTTATTTAGAAAAAAAAACTTTAACAGTATGAAACAAAAAAACATGAACTAATTAGAACTTATAAATTAGTTATACCTAAGATTTGTTTGTATAAACATTAACAACAAAATTACTGCAAACACAACTACTAAAACTGAGCCTCGAACCTGACGGCACATTTATTTCTTTCTTCGAAATACCTACTTGAGAATGTTTTCCCCCGTTATACACTGCACCTGATGGATTTACTTCGGTTGAAATATCTACGGCGGAATGTTCTAGTATGCTATTTCCAATTCTCTTTTTGTTGGCCAAGAAATTTTCAACGTAACCTTCTGCTACGTTACTGGATTTCCAACTCCCGTGTTGCATAATTTTTAAAGCCCCTGAATATGCGAGCAAAGATGCAGATGACCGCCGGAAGCAATGCCCAGTATAAGCGGTAGAATTTGGAGATTTTGAGCAATTAATTTCGGTACATTGGCAAATGTATTTATACTTACGAGCTGCACTTCACATTTGTTACTAGAATATAATAGCGCCGATTGGTTTGCTTCTGGCCAGAATAATTACATTAGAACGTGAACGTCTTATTTCCACTAACTTTCAATTGCAAATTCACACGTTCCCGACAACCTGTTAAGCATTCTTTGCAAATTTTGTGACGATTCAGTTAACAATACTGCATCATTCGTATACAACAGCACACTGACATTTGTTTCGCCAATTTTCATTCCTTCGCATGCCTGCCTCACATTTATCCATAAATACATTGAACAGCTATGGGGACATCACACATTCCCGTCTTTCACATTCCACAATGTCAAAGTATTGTCCCATGTTACCAGCCACACGTACACACGTTCTACTGCCTTCGTACATCGCTCTGATAAACTTTATCAAACACATGCTTACACCATATTCACGCAGCACCTTCCATAATTCACTTCTGTTCACAGAGTCATACGTCTTTTCGAGATCTACAAATGCTGCATACAAATTCTTTCTGGCACGAATACACTTTTCGACAAGTTGTTGCATTGCAAACATTTGATCCATACATCCTCTTCCAGACAGAAAACCGCATTGAACGTTCCATATCTTGCTCTGCGTTCTCTTGCGAACTCTCTCGATCACAATTTTTCCATACACTTTATTGGGTACACTCAACAGACTTATCCCACGATAATGTTTGCATTCATACTTGCTGTCTTTGCCTTTGTGCAAAGGAATAATAATCGCACTCTTCCAATCTTCAGCCACCTTCACTTGTTCTATACAACTCTATCAGTTTGCACAAACATTCAATCAGCACCCCGGGCCCATAATTAAGCATTTCACTTGTTCGTCTGCATCCACCGCTTTGCCATTCTTCAGAGTTCTCTCCGCCTTCCATACCTCATCTCCACTGTATTCGAACTTTATACTATTATTTACGTTTTCGAATAGTACATTACTGCTCTCTTCATCATCCACACAGTTCTCTGTATCCTTCTTGTCATCGCCATACATTGTCTTAAAATACTCTTTCTAACAGTTTTTCGCTCTTGTTTCATCCCAAACAATTTCATTTCTACTGTTAACAACGCCATTCACGCGCTTGTTTCCACCCTTTCCTGTCTTCCTTACCCGTTTCCAAAACAAGTTTTAATTCCCTTCAAAAACACTCTGCATTTTTCATCCTCCCTCTCCCGCAGTTGCTCTTTGCATGCCTTCACTACTTCTTTCGCATATAGCCTTTTCTCCTTATATACTTCCTGAAGTTGCTCTCTTCGATATCTTTTTCTGAAATCATTCTCTTATAAGCCACTTTCTTTTCCCCGACAACCTTTTTGACCTCATCACTCCACCATGCATTTTTATTACATGTACCAATCATTGCCGTTCCACATACCTCTAACGTGCATTTCATCACACTGTTCTTCAAACAATTCTATACGTTCTCCACATCTTTACACATCAGAGCATAAACACTCCAAGAAAGCTAAAACTGGAGAATAGGGTAAGTAATCCAGTAATCCGAGTAGTAGATTCCGAATTGAATTCATGACAATGCGCGATTTGTGTGCAGGTGCATTATACCGCAAAAACCATACATTTTTCACTAACATTCGCTATCTTATTTTCTTAATTTTCTTTCAGGGTGGTTAGTAATTTAGAATAATAATTTTCAGTAATGGTTAGCCTATTTTTGGGTAAATGATAATAATTGGTCCTCGAATATTGCAAAAATCTGAATAAAAACTTTCCAGCAGATTTTTGAACTCAAAATTTATTAGGTCTTGGAGAACCGTGCTGCTTGCATTCCATCGACTGCTGTTTTGTTTCTGGATCATAAAAATAAACCCATGTTTCATCCATAGGCACGAGGTGATTAAAAAGACAAATGATCTTCTTCCAAACGGGCACAGATTAACCGTGATACTGCCACTCTTGCTCGTTTGTATTTGGCGTGCAAACATTTCGGAATCCATTTTGCAGAAATTTTTTCATATCTAAATCGACGTGAACTATATGATGGACGCATTTATAAGAAATCTTTAGTACACTAGCTATATATTCCAGCCCAATTCGACGGTCTAATAATATCAGGTCATGAACTGTATTAATATTTTCGATGGTTGACACAGAAATTTCACCTTCAACGAAAGTTTTCCTCTTTTGAATAACGCAATCCGATTTCTTTACAGTCGCATATGATGGGCATTGATCTCCAGGAGTATCAAGCATATCTTCGTAAACCTCCTTACCATTTAACCCCTTCATACAGGTATTTGATGATAGTTGGATACCATGATTTATCAATTTTCACATTTGCATTCGACATTTCATTCAAAATTAACTCTGCGCAGCAATATTTCAACTTTTTAAATTAAGATTTCATAGTGACAGTTTTTATATCATTATTTGTTCCAGGGTAACATGATTTTGTTTTGTTAAAAGTAAATGGCCTAGACTAACTTGAAATCAATACCCCTCATGGTTGATCCAAAACTTAACAACTGTAAAAGGGATAAATGTATTATACGTATGCATTCTTTTCATTGTAACTACATGTGCTTGGATAATGTATCAGTTTTGAATATCGTATAAACCTGAGAATGACATAAAAAAAACAACAAATCGCCCCAGTATAAAGGTAGACGAAACGCGCAATATATTTTACCTTTGATTCGTCGCTGTGATAAATCTTCACAAAACAAAATTCCCACGCATAAGAAATATGTGAAATTCAGTTAATTATATTTCAATTAAAACAAAGAGTGCATAAGCCATGGATGCACTTGGGTAATTAGGAAGAGAGCTTTAGACATCGCTTTATATGCCACTATCAAACCTTATAAAGAACATGTCTATCTAATAAAATTATTATGGAAGAATTCTTTATTACAAATTCAACTCCATATTTGGGAAGTTTGTATATTAGCAAATTAATGTTTGTATTGTTTTTTTGTCATTATATACACTAATATTCATGTCGTGCTTGATCAGAGCGTAAAACGCGAACCTACACCATAGCGGAATAATATTGACATTTTTCCTAGAACCAATGAGTAATAGTTATATTTATAAACACGGTATTGATAAACGATTTATTCATATTCTGCTCTTTAAAAATTGGAAATTTTAAAGGTGAACAGACAATAAAGGGCGAGAAAAATGTATTTAGCAGTTATAAAAAAAACAAAACAGGAACTATACGTTTATAGTCACAATGATCGATTTTTTATAAGGTATAATTGCAAATGTTACCTATTAGCGCTTCTTAATTAATTTCAAAAAATATGATGGCTAGAGGTATATTTAAAAAACAGGAAAATCGATACACAGTGAAATGTTCAACGTATTAATCATCATCATCATTAGGTCTTCAGTCCTAGAACTGGTCGAATGCTTACCCTCATTGTTTCCTAGTCTGAACCAACCTACACATTTCCCTAAAATTTGCACAGTCTGCATCTATCACTATCTGTGTGCGAACGTATGATCTCGGTCTACCTCTACCTATCTTTGCTTGTAATATATCCCGTACTATTCCCCAGAAATGCCTTAGAACGTATCCTGTCCTATTTCTCCTAGTGTAACGTTTTCACATATAGGCAATTACCAAATTGCTATATGTTAGATGGATTGCCGCGATCAAGCCGTAAATATGTAGTCGACTTGTTTATCGATTCGCGCAGCCATGCGCGTGGGATTCAAGGCGCCTGCCCGATGTATTTGATTCATTCTTGTACCGGATGTAGTCAGATAACAAGCAATTGTTTAAAACGTGGTAGGAAAGTTTCCCTACCATAATGAATGCAGACAAATTCCATTCTTGGCAGAGACATGTTGCATGGTCTGTGACGAGAGCGATAGATTGTTGAAGACAAGCAGCGAAGTGGACAAAAGCTATAAAACGGTTCGTAAGCATGACAATATGGCGTCTTTATCGTCAGTAATTCATTTGAATTTTTAACAAGCAGTTTCACCTCTAATAAATACTTAATGGATTTCAGGAATTGATTTGCATAATTTTGTGATGTATAAAAGTTGGTCAAGCTTTGGAGATGGCATCCCATCCGTTGATAGTGTAGCGTTATTGGCACGTGTCTGCAATCCGCAGGTGTTGTAAGTTTGTGTAAACACCTTTCCTATCGGTGAGTACGCTTTTATTTCTTGTAACAAACATCGACCCAAGCAAGAAGTAAAATTCAACGTTGTCGACTTGAAGGATAAATAATTTCCTAAATGATTTAGAATTTCAATACATTTCCGATAATTAAATATATTAAAGTTTTTTTGTTAAACGATTTAAAAATTGTAGCATATTTTCATATACTAAGATATAAAAGCTTTCTTATTAAAATAAATTATGCTTCGTGGAGTACATATAAGATAATTTGCTTAACGATTTAAAATAGTTTTAGTGTTTTTGAATATAGAATTAGAAAGCTTTCCAGTAAAAATAAATTCACTTTATTTAGATTATGTCAGATAATCTAGCTAGATTTTTTGTTATTACTTGTTAAATTTAAATAGTCGATTAGGGCACAACTTGGTTTAACATCTGCTAGATAAACATCTGGAGTTACATGTTTACTCAAACAAGTCAAACGTATGTTCTGCAACAAATTGTATGATAAGCTAATCTTTGACTTATCCTTGTAAACCGAGAACAAAGATCTTTGCTTGAAGCATTCGCTTAATGTAATGAGATATTTTTTATGATGGGCTTCACCCATTAACAATTGCTAGGTCTGAAGCGTTCGCTTAATGTAATGAGATATTTTTTATGATGGGCTTCACCCATTAACAATTGCTAGGTTTGAAGCGTTCGCTTAATGTAATGAGATATTATTTTTTATGATGGGCCTCACGGACTAACAACTGCTAATTTGTCGATTTAACATTGATAAGACCTTTCCACTTTATGCTCTTATAATTATGATTCTGTCTTTATTTTATTTATTTTTTTTTGTATATAAAAGAACATCAAGTAACTTTATTACATATCTGCAAACTACTGTAATAGAAACACAGTTATGTTGTAGAATATCTATCTTCAGGTATAAGTTAATTCCCTTAAGGTTTATCTGCGTCTTTCCTTAAGAAGATTATTTTTTGTTTATGTATTTGACGTAGTGGCGCCCTAAATTGTACAAAGACAGGTTAATTAATAGAAAATACCCCCCCCCTTTTCATGCCTCCGCAGAGATAGATCCCGAGACTAGTCCGCGAGCATAAATAATTCTTTTTGGCAACACAGTTTGGCTCTATGTCATCCTAATTAAAGCCACCCTCTGCAATATCTTAACCAAAAAGGAAATTTTTTATTACACTATTTTTTTCGTTCTCCACAGATATCTTTCTTCCTCTAATATTTCTACAACCTATTTGTTATTAACTTTGTCTGTCCATGCTACCATACTCATCTGAAGCGCAACATTCCAGAAAGCTTCTATCTCTTTCTGTCTGCTTTTCCTACTGCCCCTATTTCATAGATGTGCTGTGCTGTGCTCCACACTATGCTTTGGACAGTTTCCTTCTTGTATCTATGTTCGTTGTCTTTGAACATAGCTGCTGTTCTTTCTTGTTTGATGCAGTTCGGTCACCTTCTATTGTTTTACAGTTATATACCCTATTTCCCCGATATTTAGTGGTATGTGAAGGGGGATTTTACAACCAAGGTCTCGGATTCGAATCCCGAGAAGGTCCGGTTGAAAAATGTTAGGCGCGCATTTTTCACAAAAATACACCCTCGTTCGGATGAGAGGTGAAATGGAGGTCCAGTGTGTGAGTGTTGTCACGCACGTTAAAGATCCACACATTGCTTGGAACAGCAAGGGTTCGGCAAAATTCCAAATTTTCCAGGTAAAAAAAACTCGCTTCCTGGCCAATGTAATACCTTCGAGTGGAGCATTGGAAAATCACATGTACGGTATGTGAAGGGGGGTAAGCAGCCTTTGGCTGCCAAGTTCCCCAGCACTTGAACCTTTGTCGAATTAATAGTTTTCCAATTTATCCTTATGCACAATCAACATTAGTTGAAAATATTTCACAACCAACACCTGTAGTTGTTTATAGTAATCATCAGATTTAAGAGCACTTATTTTTTCGTCATTAGGTTTTACGTCTTGAAACTCAGCTAATTTATGTTCTGAGCTAGCCTACACAATTCCCTATAATTCTCACAGCAGCCTATATACGTATATAACGTATCAATCACCAAATATTTAATATATTTCAAAATTACATAGAAAATTACCAAACATTGAAGCTGTATTTAAAATGGAAATAAAGACAATAAAAATTTAATAAGTAATGAACAAACAAAAACAAATGCCATGGTACATTATACTGAAGATTCTTGAAAAAACGATCACAAATGCACTGTTTTAAATAAGGAGCGATTCATAACTTCATAGAAATATTTTAATTGATACTTAAGAAAGGACCGGGCCATAGATAAGTATTTACGCAAAAAATTAATTTTTTTAAAAATAAAATTCAACCAGCTGTTTTAGGGTACCTATAAAAATAATAAGGCTACCCATCACATGTTCTAATTGAAATTTCTTGGTGAGTGGCCTCCGGTATAACGTTTATGCTATATGACAAGCTTATCGTAAAAGATTGTGGTATGGTTTACGGTTTAAGGCTTACAAAACAACAAATTTATGTATTTTATTATAAGCAAAGCAAATAACACCAACCGATTCTTCAAATAATGTTTATTTTTTACTGATTAGTAAACAGCATTTTTTGAGTTTCGCTACAAACAATGGGTGCTCTACTTTACAGAAGCCGAACTTCTTAATTTAAAATCCATTTCAATTTTTACTTAATCAAATAGACGGAATCTTTACATTTATATAAATTCAAGTTAGCTCAGTTAAGCAACCAACGTTTCCCCTTTAGTTAATTCACAAATCCACATGTGTTTATTTCTGGTTTCTTATCTAGGCATGCGGTAGATAAGAAAATCCTGAATGTTGCTAGTTCAATTGTAATTAGGTAAAACGGCTGTTATCTTTCAAAGACAGAAATATGCTCAAACTTATTTCTGTTCTATATGGAATTTCCCAATCTGACAAAATCCTTATGATGAAAAAACGTGCTTTCTCTTTATACGTGACTAGTAGGTAATTGAAGGGCGATATTCCTTCAATAGAAATGTTAATATTTTCGACCCGGTTTGTAACCAATATTCCGAGCCGTATATTTTACTCCCATATTGTTAATTCTTTGAACTAATGCTTATTTGGCCGTACTACAGAAATTTCATAATGTCTACACCACACATTGTGGTTGGCTGCCAGATGAAGTTATGATGAGATAAAAATCTTGCAGTTACCTAAGACCCTCAAAATTAAAATTTCTTGGACGTTGGTCAATGTATACCTATAGTTATTTCTAAAAGTAGGTAGAATAACCATAACAATTTGTAATTGCGTTTATTATTTTTAAGACGCGTTTCGGTCATCAGGACCATTATCAATTATGTTCTACAAAATATTACCTATAGAATATGAAAAATATTTTGAATAATTACATACCTAAAACTTAATTGTAGATTGTGTATTTAAGCTAAAGTAAAACATTTAAACATTTGTCACAATTATACAAATTCTCTGAAAATTGTTATTTCATAAAAATAAAATGTTTTTTGTTTAAAACAAGAAAGAAGAACTCTTAAAGTATACGAATGTAATAATATTAATTATTTAGTCTAAACTGTTAAATAATAAAAACTGTAGTGTGTGGTGATAAGTAAACTTGTTTAATAGTAGTGGTATATATACGAAATATGTGCAATATGATATTTATAACAAAGTGCAATTAAGCTATTAAATTTTGGTAGAAATGTGTGAAATTGTCTTGATCGTTTTTTGAATTTAATGCTTGTCAATTTCTTTGAATTTGGATAGTTCCTAAAAATCCTCTTTTACTGTCTTTCATTTCAGTACCTAGAATTTCTACATTATTAAAATCAAATTTGTGTAAATTTTCTAAGGCATGGGTCGCTTGAACGGTGCATTTTTCGTTGTTAGTTTTTATTGAATATTTATGCTCGTATATTCGTTAATGGAGGTATTGTTTGGAATTTCCGATATACACGCCGGGACAATCGCTGCAATTTATTTTGTATATGGTGTGTTTTGTATTTTTGCTCCATTTCTGGTCTTAATTTTGTAAAAAAGGTTTTTGTAAAATTGTTTGGTTTGTGTACAATTTGAATATTATGACTTTGTAAACATTTTTTTAGTTTTTCGGATAGTCCCAGGGTGTAGTCGACACTAATCCTGTTGTCTATTACGTTTGATTTTTTATTATCATAGTAGTTAAATATCTTGTGTATTTTTGTTTTTATAACTGATTTGTAACTAAGATTACAGTAACTAAGTTACTAAGAAACTAAGTAACTAAGTAACTAAGTAACTAAGTAACTAAGTAACTAAGTAACTAAGTAACTAAGTAACTAAGTAACTAAGTAACTAAGTAACTAAGTAACTAAGTAACTAAGTAACTAAGTAACTAAGTAACTAAGTAACTAAGTAACTAAGTAACTAAGTAACTAAGTAACTAAGTAACTAAGTAACTAAGTAACTAAGTTACTAAGATAACAGATTTGTAATTAAGTTACCTACTACTCCAGGTTGTTTTGTTGTGGCTTCTCCTTTATCATTGTAAGTAATTAATACATCAAGGAAAGATATGGTGTTGTTAACTTCTTTCTCTATTGTGAATTGTAGACGGAGGTGGTAGGAATTAAATTTGTTTAGCGCTTCGTCGAATTTGTTATCTGCAAGGCACATTATACAGTCGTCAACATACCTTTTCAAAAATACGGGTTTGTAGCTAAGTTGTTTTATAATTTCTTCTTCTAGATCCTCCAGTACTAGGTTAGCTATGGTAGAAGATATTGGAGAGCCCATTGCTATGCCAAAAATTTGACTGTATATTTTGTTCTCGAACTTAAAATAAGTAG
This sequence comes from Platerodrilus igneus, assembly GCA_036346225.1. Classification (NCBI taxonomy): domain Eukaryota; kingdom Metazoa; phylum Arthropoda; class Insecta; order Coleoptera; family Lycidae; genus Platerodrilus; species Platerodrilus igneus. Next base: position 661,705 of record JARFIW010001358.1, read on the forward strand.
CATTTAAACACATTTTGGTAGCATGTAAGAATTCATTAAAAGGTACATTAGTGAAATGTGCTATTAAAAGCCATTTTTTGTAATTGTTTTAAGTGCTAGATCAATAGGTATATTAGTAAAAAGTGATCTCGCATCTAATGAAATTATTACATGGTTTTTTGGAATATTTTGCTTTATAATAAATTTATGGAAGCTCCAACTATCTTTGACAAAATATTCGTTTTGTCCAGTTATATTTTTTAAAGCCTCTACTAAAAATTTTGATAGTTTGTAAGTTGGTAAGTTTATATTGCTAACCATGGGTCTTAGTGGAGCGATCGGTTTATGAACTTTTGGAAAGCCATACAAATAAGGAGCGTGCCCGTTATGGCAAATTACCTGGTTTTTTATCAGTTGATTAATATATCCTTTTTTATGCCATGAATTGATTAGAGAATTTAAGGTATTTTGTATTTGTAGTGTTGGATCGATTTTTTTTAACAATGTAGGTAGTTTTATCAATTAACATTTCATTCATTTTATTTAGATGTTCATTTTTATACATTATAACGGTAGCCTTACATTTGTCAGCTTTTAGAACGTATAAATTCTTAATTTTTTTAAGAAAATTTTTTGTTAATTTTGTGTTTATTGAAAATGTTGTTATTTTTTTTAATGGTGTTTGTAGTATATATTGGTTAGTAAGGATATTACAAATTTTATTTCGGATTTCAATCTTTTCGTTAATTGGTTTTGTTTTTATAGCACTTTCAATATTGGCTATAAAGTGTTCATATTTTATGCTTTTTAATCTCAAAGAAAATTTGTTGCCTAAACTTAATAAATAATTTACTTGTGGAGGAATAATAGTTATAGTGAGGTTTACAAGCCACTTTGTGTTGTTTATTTTGTTTAGATTTTTGTGCATATTTTGTTGCTTTATACATAAGTGGTTGATTTTTTTTATGTCTTTGTTTAATTATTTAAAAGAATTTGTTATATTAATCGTTTTGAACCTTGAAAAAATTTTGGTATACCTCCTTCTTTTGCAGCCGAATTATATTTGATTTAATTTGTATTAATTTAAATTAATTTTGTGTAAGTTTGTGTAACATTGAGCTATGCAAATATTGATGCAATGCAACTAAAAAATATTGAGATACCTTAGGTGCTGATATTTATATTGATTATCAAAGATTATTGTTTTTGGTTTTATTCTTAAAAATGTTGGGGTAATATTTAGATCTTTACACCTTAATAAAAATATCCTTTTGTTTTTTCTCTGGCAAGTTTATTGGTTAGCGAAATGTATTCTCTAAATAATGACATTCTAACTAGTTATTTCTAAAAGTAGGTAGAATAACTATAACAATTTGTAATTGCGTTTATTATTTTTAAGACGCGTTTCGGCCATCAGGACCATTATCAATTATGTTCTACAAAATATTACCTATAGAATATGAAAAATATTTTAAATAATTACATACCTAAAGCTTAATTGTAGATTGTGTATTTAAGCTAAAGTAAAACATTTAAACATTTGTCACAACTATAAAAATTCTCTGAAAATTGTTATTTCATAAAAATAAAATGATGTTTTTCGTTTAAAACAAGAACGAAGAACACTTAAAGTAGACGAATGCAATAATATTAATTATTTAGTCTAAACTGTTAAATAATATAAACTGTAGTGTGTGGTGATAAGTAAACTTGTTTAATAGTGGTGGTATACATACGAAATATGTGCAATAGGATATTTATAACAAAGTGTAATTAGGCTATTAAATCTTGGTAGAAATGTGTGAAATTGTCTTGATCGTTTTTGAATTTATTGCTTGTGAATTTCTTTGGATTTGGATAGTTTCTAAAAATCCTCTTTTACTGTTTTCCATTTCAGTACCTAAAATTTCTACATTATTTGTTTTTGGTTCCAGATATGCAATAACTGCTTGGTTATAACTGTAATCCATTACAAGATGGAGCCACTTCCCACGTTACAAACAACTCGTTAGTTGCTCTTCGCGATTTATTTTTTGAACGAGTAATTACACGTCGAGGAGACATCATCTGACCACCGAATGGAGGTATTTAAAAAGAAAGGTTTTCAACCAATTACCACTCAACTTGAATGTTTTAAAGCAGTGAATGGTGCGCATTTACAAATGGTGTTTGTCATAAATAAAATTTTAAAACCTGCTCTTTAATTTAACAGTACTTAAAACCACTTTGAACTACTTCTGTTTTATTTTCAAGTATGAGAATGGAAATTATTCTAAGACTCCCTTTACTTTTATAGGATGTTTGCGTCCGAATATATAATAATTTTAAACTAAGATCATTTATTCGTATCTCAACGTATCAGATTATTTAAACCCTTATTTATGACAGTTAAGAGAACAATAATAAATTAACGAGAACTACTTACTTTAGTGGAATTATTAATATTTTTAAAGTTAGTAGATTCAAAAGAGTTAGAATAAGACACTTTTAAATACCTCGAATCCAGAATAAATGAAGATAACTATTTATGAAGAAAATACACTAGTATAGCAATATATACGAAAGTATTTATAAAAAATTATATTTTCTGGAATACTAAATAAAGAATCGCGAAAAAGAGTGATTGGTTATTTCGTGAGTTTAGTTCCGTTTGGAAGAACGAAAACTGAGAGGTATGGCATATATTGCATATTCATAGAAAGTAGAGATACTAAACTAACTAACAAATCCAAACATTAAATTTAAAGCAAATAATATTAAATAATCAGAACACTGAAAAGCCAATCATATACAAGAAATAACATTAAATCATACAATGAATTGCTAAAGAGGTGCCATGAGGTTTATCTTGTTTAAATGTCACTACTCAACGCATACAATTAACATTCAAGAAATTTAAAACACTCCTTAATTGATAAAAAAAACAATCTTTTCCCTTACGGTTAACAGCTGGGAATTTTTCGAGAAATTACCCAAACCGAGATTACTCAACAAAAAATATTATTAATCTGCTAGTAAGAAGTACTACGCAGTACCTATTTTTTAACTTCCAACTCGTAGTATTCAATCGTAGAAAAAAAATTCGGATGAATTACAAATACATACTTAGAATATGAAACAAAAAGTTTCAAACAAACCATGCAAATGGAAAAATATAAGCTCGTGCTGAACCTATACGACGGGTTTAACAAAGTCTTCAAAAGAATGATTGAAGGATTCAAGCATTAACTTCGTTGCGGAATCTTTCAAAAAAATAGGCCGATAATAGCAAAAATGTGTTACGGAAGGATATACATGCTTTGACGTTAATAAATGTTAAAAAAAAAAGTTAATAACGGCAACTTTGACATTTAACAATAATTTGCTTTAGAAAGAGGAAAATATACCTAAAGTAGCTTAACATGTTTTATATAACTACATTATGCCATAACTAACGTAAAACGGCTATTCGATTGTTATCAATTAGTTCATTTCTGCGCACGTGTGCCTTGCCTTAGTTTATTTGTGAATCATTCTATAACTTTTAATAAATACTTGTGTAACCTGAACTCTTATGGTCGGTATATATGTGGTTTGATTAATAACAGCTATAAATTACATTTAGTATCTTTCAGCAATTAATTGTGTATGTAATGTATAAGAAAAAGAATAATACTTTCATTATTTACAGACAGCATTATAGATATGATTTTCATTTAAATACTTATGTGTGTGTATCGTTACATTCAAATTACATATCAGTTTCGCATCCCGAGATAATTATGTAAAGCAGCAGGGATGATTTAGCAAATGCCAAAAAGACAAACTTCATAAACAAGAATGGCAATATTCGCCTCCTCGAGTTCTGCAACAGCCCAGCATTCGCAATAAAGTGTAACTTGTCTACATCGTGTCTGCACAAACGACATCAAGGTCGTAGGACATTATCATACCACCACACGAGTAGTAGTCCTGGTCATTCACTCTTGCGACCTTTCAAGTACGTGTTTTCGTGGTGGGTTGGTTCATCTTAAACCAATTTATAAAGCTTCCAGGAAGTTGTTTGTTTTTGATGTTAAAATGGCTACTAAAATTCAGAAAACAACTTTCGCTCATCTCTATTTCTTAGAAAATTATTTCACATACCAATACAAGACCTATTTATAGTTTCGAGAATCGATTTAACGGAAAACCCAAACTCTTAAAAAATACAGTGTAATACGTAAATAAAGAAATAAATTAAGATACATGAATACACCGAATTGGTAAAGGTTTCAGAATTCTGTGAATTGTATGTAGAGAATGATCTAAAAAATGTATACTTGTAAGGACGCGGCATAATTATATACAAATACACAAGATTAAAATAATATTAAGATGCTTTGTAACTAATAACTAGTACAGGGTAGACCAATTTCGATGGGATTGTAGAATATCTCGGTAACTATTAACATAAAAGCAAAACTGTTCAGATAGCAATAGGCCAACTTTTTGAAACTAATTAAATCGCAAAAATTTATCCAAATTTCGATAAGGTCCATATCTCATAAGTTGATAAAAATTCACAAAAAGTGTAAATACATTTCTTGTGCAGATTCTAGCGTAGAATCAAGTGGAGTAGATAATTTTTAAATTTGGTCACCAATAGTCGCGATACCACATAAACTTAGTTTTTTAAATGGAAATCATAGTTGTATTTGACTTCATTAAAATCCTTATTTTGTAAGCTTTTCAACAATATATAGTTTATAGAGATTATTTGAGAAAATTACGGAATTACAAGCGAATTTGTTAGTTTTAACTTTTATAAATAGGCGATGCACTACTTTAAAACAATGGAACACAGCAAATATGTCACAACAAAAGGTATATTTAATTCTAGGAACATGGTAACCAAAATACATCAACTGTCAAACAAATAAGTGATAATATTGCTTTACATAAATTGTTCAAACAGGCCGCCATTTTGTCGAATGCATAACTGATGCGTCTTTGAAATGATGAAATTACAGCTGATATTTGAAGCGGCTTAATTTTTCGAAAAGCAGCATGTAAATTGTTTTGTAATTGTGCTATAGTATTGTTTGTTTTTTGTATATTTCATTTTTTAAGAAACCCTATAGAAAATAGTCTAAAGCAGTTAGATCAGGCAACCTTGGTGGTCATGGAATTCATTCATAGGTACCTAACCAATGATTTGGAACTTTATCATTTAAATAATTTCGCACTATAGTCCATCCGTGGAATCAAGGCTATGACGTCAAAAATAGTAATCCAGGCAGACAAATTCTAAATGCCAATTTGTATGAAAAGATATAGTACGTTGACATTAGTAGGGTATAATTGGGGCATCCACCCCCTCATTTCCCCCAGAATCCCTCATTTCCCCACACATCTGGACCAAATTTACATGTAAAAACCCACTATAAAGTCTTATTTTAGATGAATCTCCTCCTGACTCCTCCTTGCTCTCCTCCTTGCTTGGACACCCCCACAACCATTTTGATTACATCACACCCGCATTCTTTCCACCCGCGAGATAAATCTTTCTCCACATTTCCACCCACGAGATAAACCTATCTTGTTTGGTATCAATTAATATTAGAATTTTCTTAGCTACCCGAATCTCTAAGAATTTTTTAGATTGCATCATCCCCAGGAGCTACCCTCATTTAAGATTTCTTACCTGTAGCGACTTTTGAGCGTTCTTATAAATTTTTTTATACATGCGATACATTAAATTAGCTTAGAATTTTATGCACATCCCGAATCTGTAAACAGATTTGAAATCGGACCACGCCCTGCAAAGTTATACCCTTTAAAGTCCTGATCTTCTAATTTTGCTATTTGCTCTATAAGCAAACCTAACAAATAGTTTTCTTCGTCTAGCCATTGCATCTTTCGAGATAAACCTATCTTGTTTGGTATTAATCAATATTAGAATTTTCTCAGCTACCCAAATCTCTAGGAATTTTCAGATTGCACCATCCCAAGGGAGCTACCTAATTTTAAGATTTCTTACCTGTAGCGACTTTTGAGCGTTCTTATAAATTTTTATACATGCAATACATTAAATTAGTCTACAATTTTACGACAACTGAATCTGCAAACAGATTTGAAATCGGACCACGCCCTGCAAAGTTACACATATACCCTCTGCGAGATAAATCTTTCTCCACATTTCCACCCACGAGATAAACCTACCTTGTTTGGTATCAATCAATATTAGAATTTTCTAAGCTATCCAAATCTCTTTAAATTTTTCATAGCACCATCCCCAGAGCTACCCCATTTTAAGATTTCTTACCTGTAGCGACTTTTGAGCGTTCTTATAAATTTTTATACATGTAGCACATCTTGTTAGTCTAGAATTTTATGCACAATCCGAATCTCTAAATAGATTTAAAATCGAACGACCCTTACCATTTTACACACCCTTTAAATTATAAATTTCCTGCGGCTTATACATAAAGAAAATCTAAAACCATTCTTAAAACTTTTATTACAAACAATTTTACTAATACAGTTTAAATTTTGTAAACCACATTTCTAAATACATATTCACAATTTTTATTTTCAACCTAGAACTTGTCATATCGGGTCATACTTATTAATATTTATTTCTAAATAGAGCACCTTTTCCAAAGACCAACCGGACTCGCATGTTTCAAATTCCTCTGATTTTGTTCGCATGGTTTCGCTTAAGACCTCGTACGTATTTTCCAGATTACTAGAAGACGTTATAACCACATTTTTGTGTTAAAGTTTCACATCGGTAGCCTCTTCCCCATTTTGATGTAAACGCCGTAGAGTTCGCAATAGACTTTTACTGCTGTATGTTGTATTCTTTTTCATTTATTAATCGAATAAATCGCTCTTTCTGCTTCCAAAGAAACTCGGGCACTCCATCGTCGACACTGGCGTTCTTTATGCGATAGCTAGCCATACGGTTGTTAAACGCAGTGCTAACCATTTCTACACCATCGTCGCTAGTAGCGGTAACTGATGCATTTTATGTCTGTTGCTCCTTAAATGTGCGGCATACGTAGTTTTTCCATTTCGAAATCGCATACTTTACACATAATTCGTGGTTGTTTCGTACAAGACCCTTTAACAGCTGGCGGGCTGAACGTTTACGGCTTAATGACATGCCGTGCTGTTTTCCTTGTGTCGCAGTAAGTTATCCATTCTCGTAAAGCGAAACCGCAAGTCCCACAGTTTAAGTACTTTGCTGCGGGCGGTTGTATAAGCAACCGTGGACGATGTTGCACCACGACATTTGTTCTGGTGCCGTTTGAGCATTTTCCAGGTATAGGAAGCACCGCAAAGTTGCACTTAAAACGTTTGCAGATACCATTTTAGTACAAAACAAAATCCGCACTATAAGACTTGACTGTAAGCGAACTAACTATAACTAAAAATTTACTCCAGCGTACCTGCTTTATGTACCCTATAGAATGCAAACCGAAGGTTTCCGAAGACACCGAACGAAGTCTGGATTCACGGGGAACTAAATGACGTCATTACCAATCTTCGCTGCTCGTCCAATACATTTAGCACCAATGCATGCCTCGGTTCGCTTTGTCCATGTCGAATGCCGTTAGTAAAACACCGGAAAACGTCTTCCATGTTATACGGATCGCGTGCATATTAAAAATCCAAAGGGTGATAGCACACGCACACAACTTGTGTGCAAGTCGTAGAAGATGCAGTGCTACTATAACCAAAAACACTTTAAACCATTACTAGAAATACCAACTTGTTGTCTACAGGATACTTACAACAATTTAATTTTAAATAACTCTACGTCATATTTTAGCGAGGCTTGAATATTTTCCAAATGAATCACCAGCGAAAGTATATGCTAGCAGTATTAAATTAACCATTAATTTCCCATTTTACGACCATGGTTAATTATAGATTAAAATTTAATTTGTATCGACTTCTCGTAAACTAACATATTTTATACAACTGTATAATACATGCATACCCCTTCTCTGCGCTACTGCTATTCTTGTAGTTGCTTGAAAAAGTCACTCTCCTTTTTACTGTTAAGACGGGCAAAGCACCATTTTTTTATACTTTCTATAGCACATCGCACTTTTCGTCTGATAATTATGCTTCTGTATGCTTTTACACTTTCGCATAGCGGTCGGCCGCATGTAATGATTTCTAGAACCGGTAAGTACTCGATATCGTCCAAATGAGAATTAGATGCTCGATGTCTGTCAACTTCCAATTCCCTCGTAAAGGTGCAAATACTCGCAATAATCCATTATACTTCGACCCGCTCCTGTTCTGATAATTTACAAACATTTTCAAACGACAAGGCAATTTTAAACCTCCGAGGATCTTTAAGTCGTGATCAATTACACATCCGAGCTACGCGTAAACTAACATATTTTGTAGCAACTGTATAATACATGCATCCCCTTCTCTGCGCTACTGCTATTCTTGTAGTTGCTTGGAAAAGTCAGTCACCCTTTTACTGCTAGGACCGCTAAAAGCACCATTCCATACTTTATTTATAAGTGTAGCACATCGCGTACTTTGTCGGATAATTAAATCTTTGTTTATGTAGGCCTTTACACTTTCGCTTATTTAAACATCTAATACGATTGATTAACCACTTTCGATTATTCTAACGGAGACCACCATACGCACCGTTCTTTTGAATCCAACGATCCTATGGGCTTCCACGCACTAACACCTGACGTATTTTCTTACTATTTGTTAAACAAAAACTACCGGTATCGCCATTGTGGACGTAAACAGATGTTTGTGGACGTGTACGAGAATATGTAACCATATACATTAACCAGTCTAAGCTATTTTATTTAGTCCACGAAAACTACTATTTTCTAAACCACAATTAATAACCGTCTTTATAGGCTCCACATTTCGACCATTACCCAATGGCTGGTGCTACGTACATGGAAACTTTAATTTCTTATTGGAGAATTCTTATTCTCCGCGCACTGCTACGTAGTTGCATGTCCATTCCTTTTGGAGGTATATGCTCGTTATAGGTTGTAAGACCCTCGGTTTTACTTAACTACAATTCGTGAGACCCCTTTAATCTTTTTAATCGTATCTTTCTCGCCTACAATACAGTAGGACTTAACATTACTACCAACAAATTCTAATACTGGACCCCCATTAAATACGTCTTTAATTTTCCCTACAACTTTTTATCGACAAGTGTTATATTGTATTTATTATACGCGGGGTAGTCACTCTTTTAAGATAAATATATTTTGCTAGGTATCAACTAATATTAAATTTTTCTAGGGACCCCAAATATGTAAACAGATTTTAAATAGAACCAACCCATACAAAGTTATACCTTTTAAAGACTAATTTTGCCCATCTTTATTTAACGCCATCTTTAAAACCCTTTTTCGCTAACCGAGACATATGCTTTAACTAACCATTCCCCTAGAAATCTAAAACCGCAGTGTTCCGCTAACACAACGTGGAGATAACACGTATACTCTGTCAACCAGGATAGAAGCAGAGGAAGGATTTGGAAGGTGGGCGAGGAACTTAAAAATTATGGAATTTAAAAACTAATATATACAATAGATTTACAAAATACAAATATAAACAACTATCTTATATCTTTACGCCCCATGCGTAGATTGTTGTACTATTAGGAATGATGTACCTTTGTCATCTTCCCTCGATAAACTAATTTTATTAATAAGCTGCGTATGCAAATCGTATTTTTACTCCGGATACATACGCAGACAAGTACTCGATACCATCCAAATAAAAATTGGATGCTTGGTGACTGTTAACATCCGCATCCCTCGTGTACGCCCAGACACACCTGCCCATGCGCGCCCTGCGCTGCACACCTGCCCATGCGCGCCCCTGCGCGTGCGCACCCTGCCCATGCGCGCTGCCATGCGCACCCCTCTCTGTGCGACTGCTATTTCGTGGTAACGTCACAGCCTTTTATAAATAAAGAACAATGTTATATACTATTATAAAATGTTTATTCTGACATTATACATAACAAATTTAAAAATATTTAATGACAAGCATGGGGTCATTTAAACTTAATTTTAATACAAAGTTATACACAGAAACAGTCCTTTCTTTATGTTTGTTTGGAGTGGCTTTAATTTTATCTAATTTTATTCGCAGCTTAAAATTTAAATCGATACCCAAGTCCTCTATCTCCTTTTCTAACCAATAGTTTGATACATAGAGACCGTCTAGGTTTTCGAATTGTAAAATGTACCGAAGTTTGCCTCTATATTTAAAGTCTTTGATTCCGCCGACAACCAGATCCATTCCTTCGTGTAATTCTTGCAGCTTGTGACAATCTTTTAATCGCAGCTTTCCACTATATCCTGCATACGTATCTTGTTAGCTTGATCGACTTCTTCTTGTCGGTATTGGAGAAATCCTTATTCTCCCACAGACTGTTGCGTAGTTGCATGTCCACCACTTTTGGGAATATATGGTTGTTATAGGTTGTAAGACCCTCGGTTTTAAATGATCCAAAAGGTTCTTTACTAGGCAAATATACAATGTTTAACGGAACCCCTTTGCGTGTGGTGTACGCCAAAGATTACGAAACCCGCATTCCTTAGTTCGTCTTTGTTATCTGCCATTTTGATAAATACGTTTTAGAATAACCTTTTAAAAATATACGGATTTAGTACCATTCTTTTCCTCAATGACTCTTACATAACTAAAAGATTCTTTTTTACTAACCACAAATGCATACAACTTGTAGAAACCAGATGTATCTAAGTCAGTCCATCGGCACATAAAATAATCTTTTAATTCTTCCTCATTTTCTCTAATAAGATGTTCTTTGTCTAACACATCTTTGTATTGATCGCGTATTGTCGCAGTGTTTTCCATGTAGTCAATTTTCGCCTTTTGCATCCATTTCCTCTAATTCCAGTTGTCTTTTCCTTCCACTTACAGCGTATGGTATACATAATGGGGCAATTTCCTTTAGCGTAAACGGATAAGTTTACTACCAATATTTACGCGTTGTCGTACAACTCTGGACGAATGTTAGGTATCTATCAATCCCAAATCCGAAAGTACTATTTCTTTTGGAATTGTAGAATATGGTGTTGCAGAATTGTGTAAAATATGTACTACCTGCTTTAATGTAGCACTTGTGTAAGATTTTTATTTTATCTTGGTTGTCTTCCTCCTCTATACTCCAAATAATTTACAGGTAAATAGTTAAAACTAAAAACCTAGCACATACTTTATCAAGTTTTCCCTTTCCTCTGGTTTTTGGCCACAACTTAATTTGCAAGCCGTCAATTTCTTTGTAGTTGCCATTCCCCAATACACGTACTGTAGCAGGTTATTATACACTAAACAGCAGCTATTTTGTAGCTTGTCCGATAGCTTACTCCACATTTTGGTAAGTGGTACCGAGTACATTGGCGCCTTTAGGAAGTATAACTACTATCTTCCAATAAGGTTAAACAGTCTTTTAAGGGTTTATACACCGTTCCGCACTGACATACTTCCAATTGCACAGTTGTATATTGTCGCTTCCAATCGGTAATACCATGTTCTTTGGCCAAAGTAGACGCAAATGTTTCCCTTAAACGTACATCTGGACAACGTAAAAATCTAGTATATGATTGCCAAGTTGTTTATTAACACCAGGACTTGTTATCTGGCACACAAATTTGTTGTAAATCCCCATGCTTGCATTGGTTGTTTAGCCATGTTAAACAATCAATTCCAGCAGTTTTAACATTGTCAACTATAATATTACACTTTTCTTCGTATTCTACTTAAAGCGAAGTTATAGCTTTTAGTTAAATAATTACACAGTCCATCTTGCTAAATATGCCGCAAAATCTTGGGTTAGGTCCATCGCAAAAGATAGAAATAATCGTTTCGACTTCGTCTAATATATCTGGTAGTTCCTCCAATAAAGTTACAACGAGGATCTGCTAGTTACCAGTTCCAAGCAACACATATAGGATTTTGGAATTTTGTATTAATGCATTCGAGTCGTATGTTTCCGATAATTTCTTTTACTCTCTGGCCTATCTTGTTATTTAATACCAAGAAAACGGAAGCTTAGCTTTAACACCATGCCTAGCCTGAAACAAATCGGTCAACAATTCTTCGTAGATAGCTGTTAAATGACACAAATTTTTTTTAGGATTAAATCTTTTTATTTGAGATGCTTGTTCGGTGTCAGAAAGTCTAAAGTTTACCAACATTAAATTGTCACAAAATGCTTCTCTGTAATTGGAGAGTATAGTCCGCCAGTCAGCATCTTTTCGCCTTCGACATAACAAATATTACCAATATCTGGGACAGATTATTGTTGCACATATTGTTCTGCCAACAGCCATAATCCAAATCGCTCATTTGTCGGTTTCACTAAATGCCAAAAAGTTGAGAAACGTTAATCACCTTGGAGTGCTCATATTTACCGTTCTAGCTTACTCAATACTAAATTGAATACTTTAATATTGTTCGCTTATGTACTCTACAGAGTTGGTCGTTAAAGTTACCGAAATAATCGAATATGTTGTTAAACTTGTCATAAAAGTTGTAGGAAAATTAAAGACGATTTAATGGGTCCAGTATTAGAATTTTTGGTAGTAATGTTAAGTCCTACTGTATTGTAGGCGAGAAAGATACGATTAAAAGTTAAAGGGTCTCACGATATGACCAAATGAGCGCTTACACAACAATGACCATATGACCAAATGACCATGACACATACGACCATATGACGCATGACCATAAGACCTAATTGCTTTTAAATTAGTTTCCATGTAAACCCAGTCAGGCTAATTGGTCGAAATGGGCTATCCATAAAATATAATTGTGGTTTAGAAAATAGCTAGTTTTGGACTAAATAAAATAGCTTAGATGGTTAAAATGTAAGGTTACATTCTCGTACACGTCCACAAACATCTGTTTACGTCCACAATGGCGATACCGGTAGTTTTTGTTTAACAAATAGTAAGAAAATACGTCAGGTGTTAGTGCGTGAAGCCCATAGGATCGTTGGATTCAAAAAGAACGGTGCGTATGGTGGTCTCCGTTAGAATAATCGAAAGTGGTTAATCAATCGTATTAGATGTTTAAATAAGCGAAAGTGTAAAGGCCTACATAAACAAAGATTTAATTATCCGACAAAAGTACGCGATGTGCTACACTTATAAATAAAGTATGGAATGGTGCTTTTAGCGGTCCTAGCAGTAAAAGGGTGACTGACTTTTCCAAGCAACTACAAGAATAGCAGTAGCGCAGAGAAGGGTATGCATGTATTATACAGTTGCTACAAAATATGTTAGTTTACGCGTAGCTCGGATGTGTAATTGATCACGACTTAAAGATCCTCGGAGGTTTAAAAATTCTCGGCCTATTGTCGTTTGAAAATGTTTGTAAATTATCAGAACAGGAGCGGGTCGAAGTATAATGGATTATTGACTGAGTATTTGCTACCTTTACGAGGGAATTGGAAGTTGACAGACATCGAGCATCTAATTCTATTTGGACGATATCGAGTACTTACCGGTTCTAGAAATCATTACATGCGGCCGACCGCTATGCGAAAGTGTAAAAGCATACAGAAGCATAATTATCAGACGAAAAGTGCGCGATGTGCTATAGAAAGTATACAAAAAATGGTGCTTTGCCCAGTCTTAACAGTAAAAAGGAGAGTGACTTTTCAAGCAACTACAAGAATAGCAGTAGCGCAGAGAAGGGGTATGCATGTATTATACAGTTGCTATAAAATATGTTAGTTTACGAGAAGGTCGAACGTGCACAAATTAAATTTTAATCTATAATTAACCATGGTCGTAAAATGGGAAATTAATGGTTAATTTAATACTGCTACATATACTTTCGCTCGGTGATTCATTTGGAAAATATTCAAGCCTACCTAAAATATGACGTAGAAGTTATTTAAAATTAAATTGTTGTAAGTATCCTGTAGACAACAAGTTGGTATTTCCTTAGTAATGGTTTAAAGTGTTTTTGGTTATAGTAGCACTGCATCTTCTACGACTTGCACACAAGTTGTGTGCGTGTGCTATCACCCTTTGGATTTTTAATATGCACGCGATCCGTATAACATGGAAGACGTTTTCCGGTGTTTTTACTAACGGCATTCGCAGCATGGACAAAGCGAACCGAGCGCATACATTGGTGCTAAATGTATTGGACGAGCAGCGAAGATTGGCTAAGATGACGTCATTTAGTTCTCGATGAATCCTGAGACTTCGTTCGGTGTCTTCGAAACCTTCGGTTTGCATTCTATAGGGTACATAAAGCAGGTACGCTGGAGTAAATTCTTTAGTTATAAGTTAGTTCGCTTACAGTCAAGTCTTATAGTGCGGATTTTGTTTTGTACTAAAATGGTATCTGCAAACGTTTTTAAGTGCAACTCTTGCGGTGCTTCCTATACCTGGAAAAATGTCTCAAACGGCACCAGAACAAATGTCGTGGTGCAACATCGTCCACGGTTGCTTTATACAACCGCCCGCAGCAAAGTACTTAAACTGTGGGACTTGCGGTTTCGCTTTACGAGAATGGATAACTTACTGCGACACAAGGAAAACAGCACGGCATGTCATTAAGCCGTAAACGTTCAGCTCCGCCAGCTGTTAAAGGGTCTTGTACGAAACAACCACGAATTATGTGTAAAGTATGCGATTTCGAAATGGAAAAACTACGTATGCCGCACATTTAAGGAGCAACAGACATAAAATGCATCAGTTACCGCTACTAGCGACGATGGTGTAGAAATGGTTAGCACTGCGTTTAACAACCGTATGGCTAGCTATCGCATAAAGAACGCCAGTGTCGACGATGGAGTGCCCGAGTTTCTTTGGAAGCAGAAAGAGCGATTTATTCGATTAATAAATGAAAAAAGAATACAACATACAGCAGTAAAAGTCTATTGCGAACTCTACGGCGTTTACATCAAAATGGGGAAGAGGCTACCGATGTGAAACTTTAACACAAAAAATGTGGTTATAACGTCTTCTAGTAATCTGGAAAATACGTACGAGGTCTTAAGCGAAACCATGCGAACAAAATCAGAGGAATTTGAAACATGCGAGTCCGGTTGGTCTTTGGAAAAGGTGCTCTATTTAGAAATAAATATTAATAAGTATGACCCGATATGACAAGTTCTAGGTTGAAAATAAAAATTGTGAATATGTATTTAGAAATGTGGTTTTACAAAATTTAAACTGTATTAGTAAAATTGTTTGTAATAAAAGTTTTAAGAATGGTTTTAGATTTTCTTTATGTATAAGCCGCAGGAAATTTATAATTTAAAGGGTGTGTGTAAATGGTAAGGGTCGTTCGATTTTAAATCTATTTAGAGATTCGGATTGTGCATAAAATTCTAGACTAACAAGATGTGCTACATGTATAAAAATTTATAAGAACGCTCAAAAGTCGCTACAGGTAAGAAATCTTAAAATGGGGTAGCTCTGGGGATGGTGCTATGTGAAAATTTAAAGAGATTTGGATAGCTTAGAAAATTCTAATATTGATTGATACCAAACAAGGTAGGTTTATCTCGTGGGTGGAAATGTGGAGAAAGATTTATCGTCGCAGAGGGTATATGTGTAACTTTGCAGGGCGTGGTCCGATTTCAAATCTGTTTGCAGATTCGGTCGTGTAAAATTGTAGACTAATTTAATGTATTGCATGTATAAAAAATTTATAAGAACGCTCAAAAGTCGCTACAGGTAAGAAATCTTAAAATTAGGTAGCTCCTTGGGGATGGTGCAATCTGAAAAATTCCTAGAGATTTGGGTAGCTGAGAAAATTCTAATATTGATTAATACCAAACAAGATAGGTTTATCTCGAAAGATGCAATGGCTAGACGAAGAAAACTATTTGTTAGGTTTGCTTATAGAGCAAATAGCAAAATTAGAAGATCAGGACTTTAAAGGGTATAACTTTGCAGGGCGTGGTCCGATTTCAAATCTGTTTACAGATTCGTGGATGCATAAAATTCTAAGCTAATTTAATGTATCGCATGTATAAAAAATTTATAAGAACGCTCAAAAGTCGCTACAGGTAAGAAATCTTAAAATGAGGGTAGCTCCTGGGGATGATGCAATCTAAAAATTCTTAGAGATTCGGGTAGCTAAGAAAATTCTAATATTAATTGATACCAAACAAGATAGGTTTATCTCGTGGGTGGAAATGTGGAGAAAGATTTATCTCGCGGGTGGAAAGAATGCGGGTGTGATGTAATCAAAATGGTTGTGGGGGTGTCCAAGCAAGGAGGAGAGCAAGGAGGAGTCAGGAGGAGATTCATCTAAAATAAGACTTTATAGTGGGTTTTTACATGTAAATTTGGTCCAGATGTGTGGGGAAATGAGGGATTCTGGGGGAAATGAGGGGGTGGATGCCCCAATTATACCCTACTGACATTACATTTTAGAGCATTCTGGTTTTTACGATTGGTATTATAATGCACTGTTGCCAAGCCTGGTCAGATCATCTCATATATTATACTTTCATTAACTGCAGTAATATTTTTATTTGGCCAACCATTGGGGGGGGGATATATTGGTATTGCCATATTGCTAAAAACAGAACTAGTTTTTAATAGCTTTAGCTAATTCAGAACTGTTAACTTTGTAGATGCTTTCACGTCGTCCTAATATTGCACAAACTTTTTTTAATGTAACTGTAATTGAAGGCTCATTCTCATAATGTATTTCTTCACAAACTAATCGTTGTTAAACCGTGAAATGCATGTTTACTTGGTATGCTTGCTACATAACAACCTAGGACGTGTTTGGTACATGATCGGAGTCTCTAAAAGCGTTCATGTAAACCGGAGCAATAATTATTACGGTATTTAAATGAAAATCACATTTTCAACATTTGGCAACGTAGTCGACCGCTGACTTATGACGTCATAGCCTTGATTCGCCGGATCAAGTATACCACAGTATTGTGTGCCGGAGCACCATTTTGCTGGAAAAAAGACCGACTCGTTCTGCTAGAGGTAAATCATCCAAGAATTCGTTAAGCTAAATACGTAATAGTTCTAAATATCGGTATACCGTAAGATTTGCTTCAAAAATGCAATAGTGAAATTTATTTCCTTTTAAGCAACACCAAACATTAAATTCAAACCTGCTTTGATTACGTCTAGGTACGATAATATGTAAATCTTCATTTGTCCAGTGATGATGATTTAGACGATTAAAATTACTAGCACTACTTATATGAGCTAATATGTCCAAATTATATTTTGATAAGAATTAGGCATTGCAACACATCTGTCAATAAACCATTGGAAACATCGTAATCGTTTCTCAAGATCGTTTGAATAAAGGTGTGGTTTATATGAATCTTATAAGGCTTATGTCTAAAATGTTTCAACATGTTTGCGATCATGTTTTGGAAATAACCAACATCTTGTTCAATTTCTCAACTAAATGCATCTGGGTTGGTTTCAACACATGCTAAAACATTTACTGCATCTTGTTCACGCGCGGGGGTCTTATAAATTTATACATCGACTTACCTCCGCGGTGTTTTGTTTTGTTCTAAGCTGCAGTTCCTCTTCCTTCAACCAAGTGGACTGTATGCGAATTGAGTCTATGTTACGTTACACTCGCACTGTGTTTTTTAGGGTTTTAACAACTAAAGTCTGCGGCACTTGACTAACTTACGGTACCGAACGAAGAAACCGACGACCGTTCTGCTTCAATATCCATAAGAAAGTGTTTGTTCATTGCTACCCTTAGTCCCACTTATTCACACATGCACCAGGAATTTTTATGGCAGGATATAAGGGAACAAGGGATGACAGTTTTACTATTAGATTTACGACTACAAATTTAAATAACTTAAAATTAACCACGCGAACGTGCGACAAAGAGACCGAACATCCCGCCCACCAAAATAAGTATGAACTAACTTATTTTATATTTAAAACTAATTAGAGCTATTAACTAAGAAACCTAACCGACAAACTTATATAAGTGAATAGATGTGTACATACCATTAAATATCAAGTAACTGGCAGTAAACATAATTTCACCAGAGGACGTTTAACTAACCCTTGGGCTGTCTTGATGGTAGGTATCCGAACGATACCGTCCCTACCAGCATGTAAATATCTTTCATGGCAATCTAAGATAATAATTTCAGTCAACCGATGCGACCGAGGAAGCAAAATTGGAAATTTTGCATCATGCGACAAGTCAGAATTACGTAGGCGACCGCCCACCCTCAACAAATCGCGACTATCTAGAAACGGACTAAGGCTACGAAGTTGTTTACTAACAAGTTTTCCAGTTTTAATATTAGCAATGTCTTGGGCACAAACATTTGTTTGAACTCTTTTAATCAATAAATGTATAGCCTCTTGCTGCTGAGCTAGAGACAAACTATCAGAATATTTTGAACGCAAATCTGGACATTGAACATTACGAATGAAATGACGAATACATGTAATAATCCTACAAATTTTCTGCAGTTTTGAAAATTTATCCAACAACATATCTAAGAAATTGTCAGACATAACGACTGTTAACGACAGAGTGCGATATTCGATGTCCATCCGAGATGGGTCGATAAGTTTTGGCAGCGATGTTACTGGCCATTCTTCATTACGACGCACTAACCAGGAAGGTCCTGTCCACCATAATGGATGATGAACCAACTCTGAAGCCAAAAGTCCACGTGAGACACAATCCGCAGGGTTATCCTGGGACTTAACATGAAACCATGAAGATAGAGGAATACGTTCTTGAATATGCGAAATACGATTGCTAACGAATGTCTTCCACTTATGCGAGGAAGATCGAATCCAAGACAAAACAACAGTAGAATCTGACCACTCGAAAATATTACTAAATGATAAAATATCTTTATAAGTATTTTTGACGAAATCTACTAAATCTGCCAAGAGTACGGCAGCACACAATTCGAGACGGGGCAATGAAACGCGATTAGTAGGAGCAACCTTCGATTTTGCGCATACTAATGAAATAGTAATATTACCTTCTAGATCTAACGAACGGAAATAGATGACAGCTGCATACCCGGCTTCAGAAGCATCACAGAATCCATGCAACTCCACCCTTTTAAAATTATGACATACGATGCGACGCGAAATCTCAATATTCGAAACCGCTGGCAATTCACCCAAACAATGTTTCCATTTTTGTATGACTTCCAATGGAGGCTCTTGGTCACACCCGAGACCTAAAAGCCAAAGATCTTGAACTAAACGTTTAGCGAACAGTACTACAGGTGCTATCAACCCAAGAGGATCAAAAATTTTTGCGATAGCCGACAAAATATTACGCTTAGTGCAAGTGCGCTCTTCATCGTCTAAGTTGTATAAAAATGCATCTGTAAGAGCACGCCACGAAAGGCCCAAAATTTTTATTGAACCACTATCTTTATCCTGAAATGTAATTGCGTCCGAACTGGACAGGGACTCCCTCAAGTTGGACATCACTTCCGGGCAATTACTACTCCATTTTCTTAATTGAAAACCACCACTAGAGCAAATACTATTCAATTCACCAATTAATTGATTAGCAGCTTCAATCGAATTACATCCAGTGACTAAGTCATCAACATAGGTATCGCTCGCCAATACCGATGACGCGAAAGGAAAATTAATCGACTCTAACCTTGCCAATTCTTGAACAGTACGCAAGGCCAAAAAAGGCGACGACGAAACTCCATAAGTCACAGTATTTAACTTAAAGTCCATAATAGGATCTGACTGAGAAAATCTCCAGACGATACGTTGATAATTACGATGAGTATCTTTAACCAAAATCTGCCGATACATTTGTTTAATGTCAGCTGTAATTACGATAGGATGTACACGAAAGTGCAATAACAAAACTGCAATGTCCTTTTGCAAAGCAGGACCAATAGCCAAGCTATCATTTGACGCCTTTCCAGATTGATCCTGACACGAAGCATCGAAAACCACACGCAATTTGGTGGTAGTGCTATCCCGCTTATGTACAGCATGATGGGGAATGTAATACATTTTTTCATAACCCGACGAATTTTCAGGCGATTTCACTTGAACCATGTGACCGCTTGTCAAATAATCCTCCATAAATTTTTTATAATCTGAATACAATTCAGGATTTTTTAACAAACGACGTTCTAACGACAAAAATCTTTTAATACAAATTGATCTCGTACCCACAAATGAGGGTTCCGAAATTTTAAAGGGCGAGGACACTACAAAACGACCGTCCTTGTTACGTCTATAATTTTCCACAAATTGATTTTCACACCTTTCTTCTTCCGGAGAAATGTGTTTTTTGAAGGGAATATTTTCTAATTCCCAAAATCGACGAATGTCACTGTCTAAGGGTTCAACGAAAGCACACAACGACGTAATAGAACTATTCGGGGAAACGACCTTTCCCGTTAAAACCCAACCAAAGGTTGTTTTAATAGCAACTGGCTCGTTAGCGACACCCCAACGAGACTCGTTCAACAAAACCTTAGCAAAGATTTCCGCTCCGAGTAGCATGTCAATTTTACCAGGAACATTAAAATTAGGATCAGCTAAGGCCAAACCTCGAGTATGCGACCATTCCTTGACCCCTATCGACGACGAAGGTAATTGATTACAAATGTTAGGTAAAATATAACAATCAATTCCATATGCTGGAGACCGTGCTCCCGAGGGGCTGACTACACACGATAGTGCACCAGACACCAACGACGAATTCAAGCCAAGTCCTTGAACAGTGACATCGGCTCTCCGTTTCCTTAAACCTAATTTCTGACGGCACCTTTCAGTCATAAAACTTTCCATGGATCCGTTATCTAATATTACACGAACAGATTGCAATGTTCCTGTATAATCAAGAACCGACACCATTGCCGTAGCTAACAGCGTGGTTGTGTGTTCTAATGATGTCGAAATCAACGAGCTAGTGGCAGGTTGTTCATGCACAACCGACGACGACAGATTGTCTTCACTAGGTCTACTAGCAGAAGTAAGTCTAGGCGCCGCTCTCCGAGGAGACGCTGACCTTTGACAATGGGTTTGTCGGCGTGGCGACACCGATTTTTCTTGTTTATCGAAATGAAGCAACGAATTGTGCGACTGATGACATTTTCTGCACGACAATTTTCATCGAATGTGAAGGATTTAAACATTTAATACAAAGATTTTTAAGCTTTACCACCTCAAATCTTTCTTGAGGGGTTTTATCGAGAAACTGCTTACATCTATAAATAGGATGCACAGCTTGACAGAAACTACAATTTTTAACATCATTGGTGGTACCAACTAAAGAAGTTTTAGCCGAAGTGCTAACAAACCTTCCTTTTTCTCTTTCTTTAACGGAATCTCGAGATTTTAAGCATGTTCCTGAAGCAATGTCATTTATTTCCAACACTTTACATTGTTTTTCAATGTACGACCTTAAATCTTTGAACGAGGGAATTTCGTCATTATTTCCTAATTCGAAACGCTTTAAAATGTTTGTATCTAATTTTTTCGATAACAGATTGAACAACATGAAATCTAATAAATCTATTTCCATCTGCCTTAACGCGAATATATTTTCATCAAAACAACTAATTAATTGCCGGAGTTCCGCATGCGAGTCTGAGGAACTGACCTTAGGGCATTTTTCGAGAGCATTAAAATATGTTGAAAGTAATAACCTCTTGGACTGAAAACGATTAGTAATGATTTTATAGGCTTCCTCGTATGCATAATCATTTAATGGCAAGTGTTTTATCAAGCCACGCGACGACTCATCTAATGTATCAACGAGATGGCAAAATTTTTCCACAGGGGACAAACCGATATTATCGTGAATCAACCGTTTATAAATTGCATTGTAACTCTCAAAATCTGAAATTCGTCCAGAGAAGCGTGGGACTGAAAGATGTTTCAAGCGAATTGTACAATCTGACGAAAAAGAATTATTCATATTTTCCACCTTTGGCTTATTTTCTACCCGATCTAATTCGCATTGTTCAGCGATAATACGAATATCTAATAGATAATCATCGATTTTCACCCTAAGAGCCGAAAATTCATCCAATTGTTCACTTTCTTCATCAAAGAAAATGTCCTTGCAAAAGGATTTGAAAAGCGTTTCAATCTGTTCGACAGTTTTAATCGACGCTCTAATTAAAGCAATCGATACGTTTTCCGGTTGGTTGATTTTGCTGTATATGTGATCCAACCTTTTAACTACAAATTTAGCTTCAACAATAGCTTTATTAATTGATATAACCATATTTAATTAATGATTAATGAACGACAATAAAACTAATATAAAAACAATGCGTAACTCGAATACGCTAAATTACTAATTCATCTACGAAATTAAATTATTAATAGAAAAATGCAACTAACTACAGTGCTCGCCGACAAAGCTTTTAAGGTTTCAAATAAATACCAATAACCCCTTTGTTATACAAGTTGCATGAACCCCAATGGTTGCTTCAACTTGAAGTGACAAATAAGGTAAAGATTTAGGATACAATAACCCTCATAAATAGTTTACATAAAAAGATACCGACGACGACCCTAATCTTTGCCACAAAGGATAAGGAATGTATTGTAAAATCTACCGTTATAACCAGATGTATTTATCATTCAATTTGCAAGCAAGATGTTCTTTTCTGTGTAACACGTTTAACCATAATAAAAACTACGACAATTTTATAAATTTAAGTATAAGGAGCTTAAAGGATAGGAACTAATTATTTAATTAAAGATCCGGCCCGAAGGACCAATTTTGTTCACGCGCGGGGGGTCTTATAAATTTATACATCGACTTACCTCCGCGGTGTTTTGTTTTGTTCTAAGCTGCAGTTCCTCTTCCTTCAACCAAGTGGACTGCATGCGAATTGAGTCTATGTTACGTTACACTCGCACAGTGTTTTTTAGGGTTTTAACAACTAAAGTCTGCGGCACATGACTAACTTACGGTACCGAACGAAGAAACCGACGACCGTTCTGCTTCAATATCCATAAGAAAGTGTTTGTTCATTGCTACCCTTAGTCCCACTTATTCACACATGCACCAGGAATTTTTATGGCAGGATATAAGGGAACAAGGGATGACAGTTTTACTATTAGATTTACGACTACAAATTTAAATAACTTAAAATTAACCACGCGAACGTGCGACAAAGAGACCGAACACATCTTGTTCAAGATGTTTCGGACGTGGTCGGCTAAATGACCCAAAATTATTTAAATTACTTTTTAGCCTAAAATAACAAGAGTAAACACGGTAGAAAAGCGACTTTAGAGTATTTAACGTTTATTTACTTCAATTACTTTTTATTAAGCTGATGCATTTCTGGAAAATTCTCCAAGTATAAACGTTCCGCTTTCCGAATGTTCTACACACTGAATGAATATTTTCAACATATCATACTTTTCATAGTTTTCATAAAGATTCATTTTAACTATCAACAATAAACTTAAATCATCTGTGTTTTACTGCACAACTTAAGTGTTCACTTTGTCTTGACATATTTGCCGTGTTCCATTGTTTTAAAGTAGTGCATCGCCTACTTATAAAAGTGAAAACAAACAAATTTGCTTGTAATTTCGTAATTTTCTAAAATAACCTCTATAAACTATATATTATTGAAAAGCTTACAATATAAGGATTTTAACGAAGTAAAAGCCAACTATGGTTTCCATTAAAAACACTAAGTTTATGTGGCATCTCGACTGCTGGTGACCAAATTTAAAAATTGAATACTTCACCTGATTCTACCCTAAAAAATGGACAAGAAATGTCTTTACACTTTTCTGAATTTTTATCAACATCAACCTTATCAAAATTTGGAAAAATTCAATTATGGTCCCTGCAACAAAAATGAAAAAGAGCAAATTTTTGTTTTTGCGGTTTGTCTCAAAAAGTTGGCCTAATGCAACACGAACAGCGTTGCTTTAACGCAAATAGTTTCTGAGATACGCTGCAGTTACGGCTAGTGCAATCCAGATAGTGTTACTGTATGCAGCAATCTTCGAGTGAAAGATAGCAGGTCCATGTGCATTGATTTTATCCAGGTAACTGTTTGTTTTTAAATTGCTTTTGTATATAACTGGTGTTTAATGACTTTTGTGCTTTATGGGTATGTTCTGTGAAGTAACAGAACAAAATTGAAAAGAGTTATAGATTGAAGTTTTGTTGTTATATTATTTTATTATATTTCTATGTGGGAATTTGTTATAAAAATGATTTATGATATTGGTACTTTTTGTGTATGTACAAGGTAAAAAGGATTTTTGATAATTTGATGTGCAAAAATTGGCACGAGTGGTGAATGATTTACTATGAGCTCATATTAAGCCAGGGGCAGAGTAAGATCTATGGTAAAGCCCTGTTACTTTAAATTATAATTATTTGGTAATAATTAATCTGGGGTAATATATGATTATGAAATGTATTAGTTTATAAAGGGGATATATATATATATATATATATATATATATATATATATATATATGTATTATAAACTGATGTGTGTACAAGGAATTTATGGTGATTTTTGGTGTGCAAAGTAAATAAACTTAGGTGAGACCGTAGCATCGTTTTCGTTTGTTGAGTAGTTAGTTTTATTTTCAGAGGTAGCTGAGCAGCCGTGGCAAACTTCACGTCAAAGCTGAATTTTTAAATTTTTTTATATATGAGCAGCATCAAAAGTGTGTAGTAATTTGGCGTCCATGAATGCGGGACTTATCAGAACCAGAGAGCGATAATTTTTGGAGATCCAATTTTAGGCGCCTTAGTAGCAATAGAGCTTGTTACGTGCCAATCCAAATGGCACTTAAACATTGTTTTTAGGTTAGTTTTGATGTGCGGAAGTTTCGCGCCATATTTTCAAAAGACGCGGTGCGTGGAATTTTAATAGACTAGGCGTGTACTTCCGTTACGTCATAGTGAGTTTGCGCAGATCGCGTAACACTAGAGGGTTGGACGAATAAGTTCGCGCCGATGTGAAAAAGATAAAAGAGTGGGCACAAAGTGGTGAGAGGTTTCGGTGACGCTCGAAAACGTGGCTGTTTTGCCCGAACTTTCAAGGAGTGTGGTCGGTCAGGTATCGTATCGTGCCTTATCTCTAGTATGTAGATTTCCCTTCTGTTTTATCTTGTTTGTCGTCCCTTATAAAACCTGATCCTGCCGCTCCCTACATATTAGGTAGATGAAATTCGTAGCCACCTAGGCGAAACGAACTCCACGACCCGAGACGAATCGGATGTCCATGCTCAGCCAACAGCCCGGAGCGGAGCCCTGAGTGCCGGTCCGAACGCTTTGGAATAGCGTCGGCGTATCAACTTTAACCCCGAGACATATTTATGTAAGTAGTACATTATAGTCATAATTGCTTCCTAATTAAATTTATATATGGCATAATTGCGCAATTTAACTTGTGTATCGGTGACGTCATGGTAGTTGGCAACGCGGAATCTGTAATAAGGTTCGCGCTTCCGGCCGCCAGGGGCATTGCTTTCGTATTCATTGCGCTTGCGCGATGTATTTATGAACTCTTAAACTGTATTACCGACTTTGTAACTGTATTTATCGACGTACTTCGTAAACTGTTTTATCGACTCTTTAAGTGTAAGAACTATCACCAATTAAATTGTAATAAGCTTGAAAACTTAATCAGGCTCGAATCATCAGCAAAAAGCTCGCAGAGTTGGGGCTTGCAGCATTTTGACGGCCAAAGGTGGGACTCGAATTAGTAGCAAGTTAACAATATATATATAAAGAATAAGTGAATTTAATGAGTCTTAAAATAATATCAAAGAATGAAATTTAATGGCAAGTGACTCAATATTAGCCACAAGGGCATCCTGTCGACGCGTTTCGCCCTTATTGGGACTCATCAGGACAGGAGTAGCAAAGATGTAATATTAAACACGAACACATTATGGGAAGTACAGCATCACCTAGCCCACAATTTGTGCCTTCGTGCTGTTTCACCTGACTTTGCAGGTTTTATCAACAGTCGGCACGGAGGAGATCCGGCTCAACTGCCCTTTGTGGGCTAGGTGATGCTGTACTTCCCATAATGTGTTCGTGTTTAATATTACATCTTTGCTACTCCTGTCCTGATGAGTCCCAATAAGGGCGAAACGCGTCGACAGGATGCCCTTGTGGCTAATATTGAGTCACTTGCCATTAAATTTCATTCTTTGATATTATTTTAAGACTCATTAAATTCACTTATTATTTATAATTATGATCTTTGGCTATGGAAAAAAGCAATTGAGCCGGATCTCCTCCGTGCCGACTGTTGATAAAACCTGCAAAGTCAGGTGAAACAGCAGGAAGGCACAAATTGTGGGCTAGGTGATGCTGTACTTCTCATAATGTGTTCGTGTTTAATATTACATCTTTGCTACTCCTGTCCTGATGAGTCCCAATACGAACGCGTCGACAGGATGCCCTTTGGCTATATTGAGTCACTTGCCATTAAATTTCATTCTTTGATAGTATTTTAAGACTCATTAAATTCACTTATTCTTTATAATTATGATCTTTGGCTATGGAAAAAGGCAGTTGAGCCGGATCTCCTCCGTGCCGACTGTTGATAAAACCTGCAGTCAGGTGAAACAGCACGAAGGCACAAATTGTGGGCTAGGTGATGCTGTACTTCCCATAATGTGTTCGTGTTTAATATTACATCCTTGCTACTCCTGTCTTGATGAGTCCCAATAAGGGCGAAACGTGTCGACAGGATGCCCTTGTGGCTAATATTGAGTCACTTGCCATTAAATTTCATTCTTTGATATATATATATATATATTGTTGCGAAGCTTCGGGCTGCTTTGTTAACGCCCCTCAACTTGGGTGTCAAAATGCTGCGAAAGCTGCGCACCCAAACATCCAAAAAACTGCAACATATAAAAAGTCCATGATTTATTTGATTCAGGGTTGGAAAAAAATCTTTTTTTTTAAAATCGAAAGTCACAGTTTTTTTTTAAAAAATCATGAATATTTAAATTTTTTTTATGGTATCCGTAATTAGATGTAAATAAAACCCTCCTAAAGTAAAAACCAGGCAAAATTATTACGTTGAAATTCTTCTTAAATTTTCTAGAACCAGAAGACAACAGTTGTATTATTCCAAAAGTAAAACATTTAAAAATACATGAATCAGCATTGAGCAAGTTGAAAAATGCACAGCGACTAACTAGACAGCAATATTTCAGTTATATCCTGTCCTGACATAATTGTAAAACATTCAGAAATACATGCATCAGCAAGTTGGAAAATGCACAGCTAGATAGAAATATTACTGTCATATCCTGTCCAGACTTGCAGGGGCTGTAAGCCTATAAAAGGTTGGAGTTCCTCTTCTAAAGTACATTTTATTTATTAGACCTTCATGCGTCAGTACGAGTGCGATCGAAATACTTCTACAGTTTATAT
This sequence comes from Platerodrilus igneus, assembly GCA_036346225.1. Classification (NCBI taxonomy): domain Eukaryota; kingdom Metazoa; phylum Arthropoda; class Insecta; order Coleoptera; family Lycidae; genus Platerodrilus; species Platerodrilus igneus. The sequence continues at coordinate 689,089 of JARFIW010001358.1, forward strand.
TTGGAAGCATTACATTGAAGAAAGTGACAAAGTTAAACACGTGTAAAGGCAGTTTGCAAAAATTGTAACAAGGAACTTTTATTTAGCACAGTCGACGTCGTTTATTGTAATCGCAGATTGTTATCACTATCAGTTATCGGGCCGTTTTTGTTTTCACTTTTGCCAAGTCCCGGCCAAACGTATCAAGGAACATACAAAATATATCGTTTATGATTATCGGTTAGTCGGTTAATCTTATCATTCTTTGACTGTGAAAATAAATAAAAAAATCATTCACGACAGTACTATTTTTTGTTTTGTTAGTATTTTGATTTTTTGCTTTATTGTAGATGTAGATACAAATAACAGTACATGTGACTCCATCGCATCGACATCATCTGTTTCTGCATCTGGATCTTGTGCAAGCCGCTGTTCAGAATTTTTTGCAGAGCCTACTCTGAATACTTATTCCCCACATTCAAAGCGAGTACGTAGAGATCATTATCAATATTTGTAATTCGCATATTTGTAGATAAGAAGCACATAATTGATAAACAAATTGCAAAAGCAATTTTCGTCACCAATAGCAGTTTCAGGCGCATCGAAAATAAAGAGGTAAACAAAAGCATTAGAGTTATTAGGACTTGGTTATTTGCCTCCGTCAAGGTAAACTATTTGAACTATCTAATTAGATGAGATTTATGTAGAGGAGCACAAAAAATGTTTTAGAAATTTAAAAAGGCAATAGGTTAAGATGTCTATTGCTGGGTAGTCCGTGGTCTAATATTCGCAATAAACCCGTTTGGGTAATAGCAATATCTTAAGAGGGTCGTTCGTTTCTCTATTACACAATTGACACTTTCGAACAGCCGCACACGACAAATTATTTGAATTCAATAACCCAAGATTTTAATTCTTCGTGTAAAACAAAACATAATTGTACCGTCTCACGTTTCGTAACGGATAAAGCTGCAATCATGGCCCGAATGCTTAAAAATATACGAAATGTTTAAGATTTTATTGATTTGAATGTAATAACATATGACTGCATGGTCATCATCATCATTAGGTCTTCAGTCCTGGAACTGGTTAGACGCGTACCCTTGTTGTTTCCTATTCTGAACTAACCTACACATTTCCCTGAAATTTGCACAGTCTGCATCTATCACTGTCTGATCTAGGTCTACATCTACCTCCTTTTTCCTATCTCTGCTTGTAATATATCCCATACTATTCCCCAAAAATGCCTTAGAACGTATTTTGCTCGTCTATTTCTCCTATTTTTTCGCACAGATATCTTTATTCCCCTAATATTTCTATAACCTATTTGTTATTAACTTTGTCTGTCCATGCTATCATTCTCATATACATCTGAAGCACAATATTCCAAAAGTTTTCTACCGTTTTTCTGCCTGCTTTTCCTACTGCCCGTATTTCATAGGCATACTGTGCTGTGCTCCCCACATGCTTTCAACAATTTTCTTCTTGTTTCTATGTTTGTTGTCTTTGATCATAGGCGCTGTTCTTTCTTGTTAGATGCAGTTCGGTCCCCTTCTATTGTTTTACAACTTTATATCCTATTTCTTCGACATTCAGTGGTTGTGAAGGGGGGTAAGCAGATTGTGGCTGCCAAGTTCCCCCAGCATTTGAACATTTGCCGATTTAATATATTTTCCAGTATGTCTTTTCGCACAGTCAACATTAGTTGAAGATATTTCACAACCAACATTTGTAGTTGTTTATAATAGTCATCAGATTTATCTGCGCTTATTTTTTCGTCATTAGGTTTTCCGTCTCAAAACTGGTTGGACACGTACCTCCACTTATTTATATTCTGAGCTAGCCTAGACAGTTCCCTGAAATTCCCACACAGCGTATATACAATTCGGTTCCCCTTCTATTGTTTTCTAATTATATGCCCTATTTCACCGAGATTCAATAGTATGTAAAGGGGATTCCGACACGGTCCGCTTGAAAAATGTTAGGCGAGCATTTTTCACAAAAATACACGTTAAAGATCACTACCTTGCTTAGAACAGCAAGGGTTCGGCAAAATTCCAAATTTTCCAGGTAAAAAAAACTCACTTCCTGGCCAATGTAGTACCTTCGGGTGAAGCATCGGAAAATCACATGTAAGGTATGTGAAGAGGGTTAAGCAGCCTGTGGCTGCCAAGATTCCCCAACGCTTAGACATTTGCCGAATTAATAGTTGCTGCATGGTACATACTCTAAATTTACAGGCAATAGATTTTGAATTTGAAATAAAAGATATTACAGAACATGTTGTTCTTGTTATAAAATATTTTAGTAACAATTACTTGCCTTCTGCTAAATACCATAGATTAATAAATACGCTTCGCAAAGAAGTGACACTCTTCATAAGTTACATTGCTTTTCATGTACCAAAAATACATGACTTCAGCCGTTATTCTGTAGGTACACAGATGCAGTGAGAAATTTAAGAACGTTGTTAGAAATTACTTTAAATATTTAAATTGATTATTGTATGCAAAACTGCACCATTTAGGTTCTAACGTAATAAAAAAACCCAGTGAAGTGAAATTACAACGCAGAACAAGAACAGTAGAATAAACTAAAGGGAGGTTGAAGGAAATACCATAGAATAATAATACACTATGCTAGCGTGAGTTGAAATTCTATGGATATACCAACAAAATAATGGCGGATTTTAGACATCCGCAGAGAAATTTGATCTTCCTGAAAACGTCGAGTGTCACTTCTTGTTGTTATTATTCTATACTAAATACAAACAAGCTAGTGGAAAGGCACTTGTCCTTCCACAGAAAGTCAGGTGGAATACTTTAGCAGATTGCAACGAGATTTACACGAGTCAATGGGACGAGCTTTTGAAAATATGCGATGAACATAGAAATGAAATTGATTCGGCAGTATTTCAAAAGCATCTAACATTGGCTTGAAACGATCTGCTGAAGATTTTTTAAAAATATTATAACCAATATTAGTTGCGCTAGATGCAGTACAAAAAACAAATGCATCTTTATCTGATACAGTTGAAATTTGGAAACGTCTTGAAATGGCTTTTGAGGAGGAATTGGATTTGTCACTACAACAAATAAACGTTTTCAAAAAACGTTACAGTCAAGCTTTAACGCCATATCACTTTATTACTTATTTGTTAGATTCCATAAAAACAATTTATAACTTAACTGCTGATGAAACAGAATTAGGAAATATGTTTAGAGATACTGGCATATTGCCATTAATTTTAAAACTTCAGGTCCAATCCTTAAACAAATTATGTTCACCAATTGAAGTATTGACCAACATAACTCCTATGTCATGGAGGCTTTACATGTGATTTTCCAATGCTCCACCCGAAGGTACTACATTGGCCAGGAAGCGAGTTTTTTTTACCTGGAAAATTTGGAATTTTGCCGAACCCTTGCTGTTCCAAGCAAGGTAGGGATCTTTAACGTGCGTGACAACACTCACACACGGGACCTCCATTTTACCTCTAATCCGAACGAGGGTGTATTTTTGAGAAAAATGCTCGCCTAACATTTTTCGAGCGGACCGTGTCGGGATTCGAACCCGGGACCTTGGGCGTAGTAGTCACACACATACCACTACGCCACGGAGCCGCCCTTGTCATGGAGGCTATCGTAAAAAAAAAAAGAGATACCTGATATAACAAAGAATTTACATATTATAAAACAATTTTTGTGTGCAATAGCTTCTTCCGTATCTGTGGACCGAACATTTTCGTGGTTTGGACTCGTACACTCAAAACTAAGAAATAAACTAGGTAAAAAAAGATAGTAAGCTAGTATTTTTGTTTAAGTATTATAATCAAAAAGACCTTTAAAAATTTTGTTTCTTACAAAGAATGTGTTTCCTGCATTATGTTTATTCTTAGAATTTTTCTTCTTTTACGTGTTTGTTAACAACAATAAACGGAATTTATATTTATGTATATTTATTATTTTTATATCTAACCAGTTCCAGGACTGATGATATCTATGGTTTTAATTTATACTCTAAAATTTAAATAAAAATTAAGAAAAAACAATGAATTTTTTCGACTTCTTGCAGAAATTTCATTGTGGCCGAAGTGCCCAATATTTGTTGTAATTGAAAATGCATTTAAAAGGCAGAAAACACAAATTAAATTTATACTATTTTAAAAAATAAAATGAATAAGTATAAAAATAAAAATTATTTAAATCAATGATTTTTTTAAAAATCACTTTATTTAAATAATGATTTAAATCGCAATTTAACTCAAGTGATTTGAATGAAGACAACCTTGTTTTAATCAATTAAAAAATATTTTCCTAAATATCATAATATATTGAAATAGTGTATGGTTATTGTTAACTAATTAATACTTATGATAGATGTAGAACAAGATTGGAATGAATGTATTATGACTGTTTAGCAAAAAGAAAAAACAGAAATTTACAGAACAAGCACTCGCCTTAAAAAGTTACGAGCTCGGTTCTTCAGTGCTAAAGTATTAAACTTAAAGCACTTGCATATGCGGTTATAATTAACGGCTTTATTATTGAAAGCATTCATGCGGGTTTAATTAACGATTGAAGAAACATTTCACAAAATCGGCGAATAAAACTAATTTATATTAGAACAGGTAGGCAACCACACACTAGTCGGTTTCCTTACGTGATATAAGGAGCTTTCCTTACAACAAAAAAAGAGACAATACATTTTCATATACAATAGGATTTATTGTTGCAAAAAGGTTCAATATTGTTCATTTTTAACACAACAACAAGAGCAAGAGACTAATTTATATAGGGACGAAACAAGTAGTGTGAACAAAAATTGGAACAAAACTGAGGTCTTCCTACTGTAACAAACCTTTGGACTTGTGAAAAAGAGAAGTTTCTTTAAGTCAGTATTAATATACTATTTATACTCGGTGTAACAATTTATTCCCCCAAAAGTATAGAGTAAGAAACAACCACTATTCACTTCAAATAAAAAATAAAAAGTGCTGTCTGCAGGAAAAGTGGTGGTTCTAAGCGCTGATTTGTGGACGTAAAAAATTCTACTAGCTACTTGGACTTTCTTACATACCGAGTAACAAACATTAATAAATTTATGATATTTTATTAGAAATAAAAGGGGAATATATTTCGCTTGTTGAAACAAAGAAAATATTCAATACTAATCGCCGTAGTCATTTTTACGGAAATCTCAAATTAAAATGGAAATCGTCGAAATCGTCGAAATCGTCTTTATATCTTTCATTCTGTGGTTGCTACCTTTTTAACTGCTGAAAGATCTAACAACAAATGAAGTTTAAGAGTAGTAATCAATTGAAAAATGTTGTCTAAATCAGTTTTTATATTTGGGGCATTATAAAGGTTCCAGAAAGATTACATGATGCGACGTTTAAACGCTTTAATATTATACATTGGCGGTAGTGGTTTTCTATTACGTTACCTTTATAATTAAAAAGCAACCCTACTCAATTAATATATCACATAATTTTGTCCCTAATTTAAAAAGTGTACTAGCATTCAAATATGGCCAATGGATGTGGGCTTTAATCGTCCATATACCGTGTGTTCGTTCTCAAAGTCGAACATAGGAATTTAACATTCAATCGGACGTTTTTGATTATTGTTGCTCTCCAATTTATCGTCTAGGAAAGATAATAGTATCAATACAAAGAGAAAATTATTACGACTCAAATGATACCACTGACAACACTCAAAGTACAATTACTAGTTTAAAAAACGAATTTAAAGTTTGACAGTTTGTAAATACGATTAGCCTTGATTTTAATATCCGAACAGCATTTTCGATTTGCCATAGAGTTTTAATTAGTAGGCTTAAATCAGGAAATTGCTGTGTTACTGTTCGTTTGTTTGTTAATAAGCAGTCGACTTTTAGGCGCTTGTTTTTCTGAAAAATGAATAATTATGCTAATGAAGAAAGCGTTTTTATGGTGAAAACCTATTATAGTGGCGTTAGTTTGCGGAGAGTTAGAAATTTGTTTGCTGTTAAGTTTCATGCAAAACCTATACCATCTGTAAGTACTATTCAAAAATATGTACAAAGATTTGAAAACTGTGCAAATATTTCGAAAGAATCGGAAGGTAGGGGAGATGAGTAGCTACAGTTTTTACTGAACGATGTTCTGAAGTACTGATCATGACAGGAAATCGAAAAACAGCTGATTGCCCACACGAGCGTGTTTTGGTGTTGGTAAATGTAGACCCAACATTCTTAAACTGTTTTTTCTACATTTCTAATAAAAATCATTTGAAGCTTTGCTTATTTACGGTTTTATTATAAAACTGATGCCAATAAACCTTAACATTGAATATATTTATAAATTGCCTATGTTCGACTTTGAGAGTGAACACCCGGTATATGTTATAACACAAATTCATTAAGCAGGAGTGCCATCAAAATATCAAAATACAGGGTTACCTAACCTCATCGTTAAAGCAGGAAAATTGAAAGCCATATTTGTTACGTCTTGCACATATTATTGGTTCTCTGAAAACAGACAAAGAATGAAGAAATAAATTGCATGAAAGCACATCCGAGCACTTCTAATCCATGTATTTCACTTGCAGTAAAAGCAATTTCTTACGCCATACCACTACTAAGAATAATTACTTAAATTACTACACATATATTGGTAAATAAGGTAAAGCAATTCCAATAATTCCATGTTCTATCGAAAGTAGACTAAGTATTATTACATAACCTTCGGCCAATGTATTCTGGAATAGTCTGCAATCAAGACATGAGAAAGAACGGTTTAATTTATTAACTAATCTCACGTCATATCTGCATACCTTGCTAATTTTTTTTTATTTTCGGCGCCAACAAATTAATTACGATGGATGTACACAGATTGCGGTACCATAAATAATTTAAACAGCATTCTTGTTTACAACTCATGGTAACTGTGTATGCGGTTCAAACCACTATTAAATTATTGAAAGAAACGTTTATATTTCAAAAAGACGTGGAGTCATGACATACAAAAAAAGAGGCAGTGATTCGTTGAAGTGAAATTTTGTGGCTCTTAAATGCAATTCTCGTATGGAACATTAAAGTTTAGATATCTTAATAATTCTAATAGAAAATTTCCATCTACGATATATATATATATATATATATATATATATATATATATATATATATATATATGATGCAATTATATGCGTAATTACACACCTGAATATCAACAAACAGACGGAAGTAAAAGAAAGAAGGGTTGACGAACCAATTGTTTTTAAATATGTACCCATAACTCATCTTCATGCGCGAAGAATCAGATGTTAATTGTTACGATTTCTAAAACCAATGAACGGTAGTTGATATCTATTATGATTTGACTATACTCTGCAGAGTACAACCCACTTCGAAAAAAATGCATATCAAATTAAAAGGTTTGTCGTGCTCTGGAAACAAATAAATAACTACAGCTAATGTCAGTTGACAACGAATGATTTTTAACACAAAAAAGATTCATTTGATGAATAATTTCTTCGGATACGTATTTGTAAAATAGTATTAAAATTATTTAACCGTGACAAATTATTTAATTACGTATAGTGACAAACGAACTACAGAAAAATTACGAAATTTCAACATACTTACCCGTCTCTTATACAATTCACGATATTTTCCCACTATCTCGGCTTCCTGTTTGATAACGAGATACGGTCAAGTGTTTCCTTATGTCGAAGATCAATATTTCTAACTGAAAATCTATTCAATGTTATTTATGTAATTTCAGATTTTTATATAATAAGTAATATTTTTTATACCATACAAACATCCATGCTGGTTATCTATTGGAGAACGATCCTTTGTTTAATTCAAAAAACGTTTACACAGATGATGTATAGAACCAGACAAAACTTGTTTTAGTTTTCTATTTATATTCAAATACTTTCCGCAGAGAAAGTTATCTAAGTTTCGAAAGTTCCCTCAACAGGGTTCAGCGGGTACCATGGTATCGGGGTCAGGATAGCATAGAAACTCAGGCACGAGTATGCCACTTATCAAAGAAGGTATGGAGAACAAAAGTTAGTTAACTAACTATCTAGATAATTGTTAGTAAATTGATGTCACGCCATCTTCCAATAAAAAAAAACTTTAAGCAGCATTATTTAAACTTTTAGTGATATAAGTTTGTGTTTTCCCATCCTTATTCCTTATCGATTGCCTCCTAAATCATGCAGACTTAAAAGCATCGCAGAAAAAAGGGGTTGTTGTTGTCATGCTGGAACCACAAAACTATTATTAACATTATCGTTGTTCGTCAGTGTAAAGTATAATTACAATAATGTTCCATATGGATATAGAGTTAAAGCGAGTTACAATTCAGCATCAAAAATGGAATGAATGTAAGTAATTATATTTATACGTGAATTCGCCCTTTACTACAATCATCCATGGTCTTCGAGTCAGATCCTAGTTAAATTGTCTTTCACGTCCTCAATACTTTAAATTATATTTTCGTTTGATTAGGACATCGATATAAATTTCATCATCGTTATAAAGATGTTTAGACATTTTCTTAGATTTTGTTTTGAAATCGTTGAAGTCTAAGAAAGTTTTCGTTTTGGTATATTTCGTTAAAGCTCTAAAGGGAATTATAAATTAATATAAACTTGAGAAACTATACAATACAAGTATACATTACATTTTATTTTCCAATGCTCCACCCGGAGGTACTACATTGGCCAGGAAGCGAGTTTTTTTTACCTGGAAAATTTGGAATTTTGCCGAACCCTTGCTGTTCCAAGCAAGGTAGGGATCTTTAACGTGCGTGACAACACTCACACACGGGACCTCCATTTTACCTCTCATCCGAACGAGGGTGTATTTTTGTGAAAAATGCTCGCCTAACATTTTTCAAGCGGACCGTGTCGGGATTCGAACCCGGGACCTTGGGCGTAGTAGTCACACACATACCACTACGCCACGGAGCCGCCTATTATACAAGTATACAGCAGATGTATCGCGTTTTAGAAAGATCTTGGTCAAAAACATTTCGTCGCTTAATACTTGTCCGTTGTCCATTTAGGTGGTTTAGGGTCACACAAATTTGCACATTGTATCGGCATCTTTATTTATTTCATTGGTAATACGGTACCTGCAATTTATTATCCCTCATTTTCTGTGTAAAACCACCTTCTCGATATAGGGCTTTGGATTTTTAACTTGTAGTATTTCTTTGTTAATACCGTTATTTGATAATACATTTGTTTTAACGTGATAACCACAGAAAGGTTATTTTTTTAAGAAAACGCCGCCTTAGAAAGGTTAATAGCATTACAACAAACACTTACTTTGTTAGATCAAACAAGCTATAATTTCGCAGAAATTGAGGCTATAGCACAATTATCCTTAGAAATCGTTTAAGAGTTCAATAGATTTTATTTCAATCGTCTTTTGGACAAAGACATTACAGGAGAAATTTCCCGCATACGCATTGACTTAGATAAACATTCTCTTCAAATTAAGACACGGTTTATGCAAATGGAAACACCGTTTGGGGTAAAATTGCCACTTGCACCGTAGGTGGTTGATAACCAAACAGCGACAAGTAACATAAGGTATCGCCTATACAAGAAGTTAAATTTACCGGAAAATTGGAAGATTTTGAATCATACTTTAATTGTTTTCGTACTTTGATATATATGAATCAACAACTTTCTCTAACTGAATAGTATCATTTTTTGCTAAACAGTTTAGATAATAAATCTAAGCAACTCATTAAACATTTAGCTGTTTCTATTACTTCTTACCATTTATTTAAACTGTATGGAACGAGCCTCGAAAGTGAACTCTGCCACGTCAAAAAATGCTCACTAGTTATTAAATGTATTTATTGAAAACGTGGATTTGTTTGATTTTGCGATTTTTAATTGGTAATTGCAGAAGTTAGATTCAGATAATACTAAACATTTAGAAATACAAAATGTTTCGGAAATATCAACCTTTGAAGAATTGAAAACACTTTTTGATTCATTGTCTAAAGCCTTAAACGCCTTAGTGTCTCAAGAAACATCGAAACCGTCAATTATGCCGCGAAAGGTAAAAATGAATCTTCATATTCAAATAGACAAAATTGTCATCAATTTGATACCAGATCACCGAAATTACCAACGTATTTAAGGGGATTTGATCCATCTAATCCAGTGGTTGATTACCGACTAAATACAGTCATTTATGATTTAAAGCCTTCGTCTGTTCTTGCTCTTCGAACAATCCGAGAATTAGCAAATTTAGAAGCGACTCGGTATCCCAGAGCTTCATTTCATCAATTCCTATATAAATGACGTCATGACTAGTTGCAACACACAGGAAGAAGCTAACTTACTGGTTTAAGAACTGCCTGAATTATAGAAGCTTTATGGTGGAATAGTAATTCCATCATTTTATTATCGAATATATCGAATTCACACATCGAAAACTTCCGATTACTTTTAACCAGGAACAAATTCCTTTAGTGAAAGTGTTATGCGTTTAATGGTGTTCTGATTCAGATAGTTTTTGTATGATAGTCCAGTTGCTATTTTTGACCTCTTGGGTTTTCAACTCCAGTTACATTTTTTGCAAAACATTTCGTTCGGTGTTTATAGATTTTAGAAATCAATTGGGGTGTTTAGCTTCTAGACAACTTTATTCCTCAATGGGACAAATATTTGTTGCAATTTCAACGATTATCAAATTTAATAATACCGTGTCATTTGATTTGTTGAAAACAAAAGCAAGTCGAATTACGTGCTTTTTGTGATGCTCGCAAGCAGGTTATGCAGCTGTTGTTTATTTCCGTTGCGTTGATAAAAATAACAATATTTTCATTTATTTTGTTTGTGCAAAAAGTAAAGTTGTTTCCATCAACAAAGTTTCGTTGCCGCAATTAGAATTATGCGCACCCGTTTTACTCGCAAATCTCATGCATTACGTAAAAATAACATATTCCAAGGTAGAACTGACAAACATATGGCTTGGTTGGACTTTACGATCACACTTTCCTGGTTAAACTCGCCTTCCAATGAATGGAAAACTTTTGTTGCAGAGAGAATTGCACAAGTTCAGTCGCTGATTGCTCCTTCAAAATGGATTCATGTTAGATCTCAAGACGACCTTGCAGATTGTACTTCAAGCGAATCAAATATTTCCCCCAAATAAAATGAGCGTTACAATTTATTTTGCTATTCATATTTGAAAGCATCACACTCATCCTAGACATTATTCTAGCAGACAACTGCGTCCTCTTTCTCCTTTCATTGACAGCCGGAAGCTTCTCAGGGCGGATGGTCGGCTAAGACATTCTGACGTATCAATGATGCAAAATATCCATTAGTTCTCACTAGGTCAAATCTCTTAACTACTCTGATCATAACTGATTGCCACGTCAAAAATTTAAATTGCGGCAATCGTACTACCCATTCATTACCACACAACATTTTTAGCTTTTGTCTACCATAAAACAGTGCCTACGGTTATGTATTCCTTGTTTTAAGACTTCTATTTCGGCGGTACCTTCTATAGGAAATTTACCTAATCCGAGGGTTACCCCTTCAAGTATTTCGTCATACGGGTGTCGATTTTGGCGATCATCTTTTATAACCATGAGTCGGATAAGACTGACAAGATCCTTTAAAGGCATATCTTTGCCTATTCGTTTGTTTCAGCACTAAGGCTGTGCACGTAGAATTAGTATCAGATTTGTCGGCGAAAGCAGTTTAAGCAGCTTTTTGTCGATTCATGTCTCGTCGTAGAAGGTGTCCACATATGTACAGCAATTGTGGTACAAACTTTGTTGTTGCTGCTTCCAGAATTCGTGAACTTTTACAACAATCGGTAGACGCAAAACCATTGAATGGTTGTTTAAGCCCATTCTGCTCAGTACTTCGATGGACTCTGAGAAGTAAGAATCAGATCCGTCAAAACCCATTTGTCTCTCGTTGGTGAGCAACGCTATACTTATGAGGAACTGAATGCCGTTATAGTACAAATCGAAGCACTTTTGAACTTTCGTCTGTTAGGGTCGTTTAATTTGGATCCTAACGATTTATCGTGTTTACCTCTTAGTCATTTTTTAACCTATGCACCTCTTTTTCCAGTGACTGGTTTACGGAAATTGTCATTAATCGATTGCATTAGTGGCAACAGGTCCAGTGGTTACAGCAAACTTTCTGGAAGCTTGGCAATCGAAGCTCCCCCATACGCTTTAGCAAAAGTCCAAATGGTTCGGCTTCGAGCAATCGCTAAAACTTAATACTTTGGTTTTAATTAAAGATGATAATGCTCATCTCTTCGTTGAAGGTTAGGTAAGACCATCCAACTGCGTACAGGCATGGACAGCGTCGCGCGCGTTGTCACAGTAGGACAGCACATGGTACCTTTAAAAGTCCATGACAAAGCTCTGTTCTTTATCCACAGAACAATAACTTTTATTTATGTAACTTTGTTTTGCTTGGCTTAGTGTTTGTTTGTATACTTTATCATAAGCTCATAGTATTAGGGCATGTAAGCAATTTATTACAGTTTCTATAATTTTTTTCGTTTTAGTTGTGCATAGTAGTCTTTTCTTTGTTCGCGTTGTTTAAAATAAATTTATGTTTATTTTGGTGAGCGGGATGTTTGGGTAGGTACTACTACCTTACTTATCCCTTAATTCTAAATCATGCATCACCGAAAAACGAGGTGTTAATGCGATGATGGAACCGCGAACTATTATTAACTTTATCGTTGTTCGTGAGTGTTTAGTATAATTACAATACTGTTCGATATCGCTACACAATTAAAGCAAGTTACAGTCCGGCATCGAAGACGAAATTCAAGTATGATTACGTTTATGGACGATTTCACCCTTGGCTACTATCGTCCAGTTTGAGAGAAGCAATTTCGTTGCAATGACAACAGCAGTAAATATTCAACGTTTTTGTATTCCGCAACATACTAAGCCTACTTAGTTTTCAAAATAAACTTTGACTTTAAAACCATTTATCTTTTTAGCTAGTGACATTTGATGTACAGCAGCTCAGGTTGCCCTAGTTTTGGAACATTCTTGTTTCTTTTATTTTAATCAATTGTAGTTGTGCAAATAAAGCGGCAACATCTAAAGTACACTATTCGAATCACCCCTGAGGGCCATAGAATAGCATCAGGGTAAAACACACGCTTCCGAAAAACAAAATGGCTGAAAATACGTACTGGGTTAATGTGACTTGGGGTAGGCGCAAAAAACGGTCGTTATTTAAATGTTAGGAGTTCTTGCATTGGATCAACTGTTATACCTAAAAGCAATTGTCTAAAAACTCATACATAAATAATTATTTGTTTGTATTTTATATAAATTATGAAGCAAACATTTTTATATTCAACACTGTCTATAGTTCTGAAACAATTAAAAAATATGGAAAAATAGTTTAATTAAAACATCACAAACCATTACATATCCTTGACATACACACTTTAAATGCTATTACTTTTATAATTATTAATATATTAACGATTATAAATTTAACAAGGACTATGTCGAGACCTCAACGCATCCTGATTAATAGATGACTAGGGAAATACTTTACTTTACTTGTTTATGAATATGCTAAAACCATGAAGCCAATTTGCAGCTACACGTATAAACGGTTACCGGATACAGCTCAAAAGAAGGACAGATCTTGATTTTATGCACATATACAATATTTGGTTGGAATCAGTTGAACGAATTTGAATTACAACTTTTTTTTAGACAAACGTTTCAAACTATCGATTTGAAAAATATAGATTTTGCAATAATGCATTGTAAAATTTGGTTGATTTGTCTGAAAATTTGTAGAGTTTATTACCCATAAGACAAGTGGGCCAGTAAGAAAGAACGAAATCAGTAACGGAATGCTTACAAAAATTACGATAGCAAAAGAAGGGAATAGAAAGAAAATGAATGCTACGCTAACATAGTCGGAGATTGGGGGTGTCTAAAAAACGCTACTATGCTCAAGGTTCCGGGTTCGAATACCGGTACGGTCCGCTTGAAAAATGTTAGGCGAGCATTTTACGCAATAATACGTCCTCGTTCGGATGAGATAAAATGTAGGTCCCGTGTGTGAGTGTTCTCACGCACGTTAAAATTTCCTACTTTGCTCGGAAAAGCAAGGGTTCGGCAAAATTCAAGACTTCCAGGTAAAACAAAAACTTGCGTTCTGGCCAATGTAGTACCATCTGGTGCAACATTGGAAAATCAAGGTCTAAAGAACGAAACAGCACGATACACGATTCAATGCGCCCTTTTTAGAACAGCTGTACCTGAAATGATAATTAAAAACAAAACACATGAAAAATATAACTCTAATAAGCAACTTCTCCGTTCCGAATGGACCTGTACCTTGAAGAAGTTTTAGTGATCTAAAGAGTCAAACTACAGGTCTAACCAAAGTAGTAGGGTCTTTAGTGAGGAACCAGACTAAGACAGGTCCCCAAAAGATGGCAGCAGCTTTTTAGGTACTTAGAGCGGCAGAGACAATAGGGCTCGGTATGGCATTCTAAGACACACCACTGCGATGTGGAAGGCAACCGGAAACCACCACATTACCTCACAAGTACACTGCGTACAGAAATTGTTAGTAAACATGATGGCATCCTCTGGGGTAAAAAATTACCGAGTTAAAATAGTCCCGCATTCGGATCTCCGGGAGGGGACTACTTCGGAAGATGTGATCGGAAAGTTTAAAAGATAAGCAGGGAACATTTTGCGAGTCGGAGCGTGGAATGTCAGAAGTATGAAGCAAATAGGTAAGCTAGATAACTTGAAAATTGAAATGAATAAGTTAGCATTAGACATAGTAGGGATCAGCGAAGTTCGGTGGTCATAAGCGGGGGATTATTGGAGCGGAGACTTTAGGGTAATTCATAGAGGACCAGAGGAAGGAAATTCGGGTGTGGGGATAGTTATGCGAAAAAAGATAGGACAACGTGTAGAAAACTACTTACAAAAGAACGAAATAGTACTCATGGATAGGTTAGGATCTAAATCGGTAAATACAGTAATAATACAAGTATACATGCCCACCTCTAGCTACAGTGAGGAAGAGGTAGAGGCGACCTACAAAGCTATCGAACACATACTAAGATATGTAAAAGGACATAAAAACAACTTAACCATAACAAATACATTATTTCAACAACATGCAAGAAGACTATACACGTGGAAGATATCAGAAGATATAGCAAGATATCAAATAGATTACAATATTGTAAGACAACGGTTATCATGTAAAAGACTCTAGAAGCTACCCAGAAGCAGATATAGACACTGATGACACTGACGAAAAAAAGGAACGGAAAAGGCACTTTGACTTGAGACGCTAAAAGATAAAGATATCCATGATAGATTTGAAAAAATTCAAATGAATTGCAGAAAGATATCGGGAAAATTTCTTATACTAAGGAGGTAGAAACAGAATGGAATAACATTAAATTCAGCTTAAACATGGCGGCCAGAGATATTCTAGGGTATACACAAAAAGAAAATAAGAAACCATGGATAACAAAGGATATCCTGAATTTAATAGAAGAAAGACAAAAATACAAAAAAAACATCAGATGAAACAGAAAAACAGAGATACAAAGCCATAAAATGAGAAATTATTCGCAAATGCAGGAAAGCTAAAAAAACAATGGATTGATGAAAAGTGCAAAGAGGTACAAACTAAGATGGAAATAGGAAAGACAGACAAAGTATACAAACCAATTAGAATGAATTTTATGGATATAAAACCGTATAGCAAAAATATGCGGGCGCGGGAGAAAATATCATTATAGAAAATGTAGAGAAAGTGGATAGATGGCAGAAATATATATGGAATTTATTTGCAAGAGCATTAGAACAGGAATCAGACATTGAAAAGGATGACTTGGGACTTAGAGATGAGTTTGAATTAGCATTAAAGGGTCTGAAAAATTGTAAGGCACCGGGTACAGATAAGGCGGAAGCAGAAACTCTAAAATCCGCTAGACAAGCAACATCTATTCCAACGTGTAAGCTATATGTATGAGACAGGCAAGATACCCAAAGATTTCAAACGTAACATCATAGTCACTATACCAAAAAAGAGAGGCTCGAATAGATGTGAAAATTTTCGAACAATAAGTTTGACAACACACGTGTCAAAAATATTAACTATAATTGTACAAAGACGAAAACAAACGAGTTGAAGAAATACTAGGAGAAGATCAATTTGGGTTTAGACGAAACAGGGGAACACGGGAGGCTATTCTAGCTCTGACTGTGATAATGGAGAAAACAATATAAAAGGGGAAATCGTGTATATAGGGTTTGTAGATCTGGAAAAAGCATTCGACAATGTAAAATGGAAAAATATGTTAGAAATACTCAAAAAGATTGGAATGGGTTTTAAGAATAAACGGATAGTACATAGCCTATACAAAGAGAAAACAGCGGTATTAAAATTAGAGCAGGAACTTAGAGAAGTAAATATTAGGAAACGGGTGAGACAGGGATGTGCCCTATTCCAATTAATTTTTAACTTGTACATCGAAGAGGCAATGAATACTGTCAAATGCAAAAAGACATTTGAAATTATTATGCAGGGACAAGATTAATATGCTTAGATTTGCAGATGGTATAAAGGTATTAACATCTAGCAAAGAAGAGTTAGAAGCTGCTCTTAATGAAATGGAAACAGTTCTAACAGAGAGATACGGTATGAAAATTAACAAAAATAAAACTAAAGTTCTAGTATGTAAAGGTGAGAATAAATCAAAAACTAGAATACAAATAGGTAACGAAAACTTACAAGAGGTTAATGATTTCTGCTACCTATAGGAAGCCAAATAACGCAAGATGGAAAGAGCATAAAAGATATAAAACAGAGATTAGCACAAGATCGTGCTACATTTAACAAGAAAAAGCAACTACTGTGTTCAAATACAACAAACAGAAACAAGGAAGAGATTGCCTAAAATATATGTGTGGAGTAAAGCACTGTACAGCTGTGAAATCTGGACAGTAAGAGAAACGGGCAGAAAAAAGAAGAAGCCTTTGAAAGGTGGTGCTATAGACGTATGATGAAGATATCACGGACAGACAAGATTAAGAACAAAGATGTACTAAAAATGGTAGGGGAAGAAAGAAGTATGTGGAAAACAGTAAAAAATAGGAGAGATAGGATGATATGCCACATACTACGGCATGATAAAATAGTGCGAACTATATTAGAAGCCGAGATAGAAAAAAGAGAAATAGAGGTTGACCTAGGTTAGACTATTGCACATAGATAGTGAACAATGTAAACTGAGGGAATTTCAGGAAAATGTATAGGCTAGCTCAGAACAGAAATCAATGGAGGTACCCGTCCAACCAATTCCAAGATGGAAAACCTAATGACGAAAAAAATAACGGTACTAGAACCTGATGATTACTGTAAGTAACTACAGGTATTGGTTTTGCAATACTCTCAGCTAATGTTAATTGTGCAAAAAGATTTACTGGAAAACTATTGATTCGGCAAATGTCTAGGTGTTGGGAGATCCTTGGTAGCCACAGTCTGCTTAACCCTCTTCACATACCACTGAATCTTGGTGAAATACGGCATATAATTAGGAAACAACAGAAGGGGACCCCATCTGTATTTAGGCTGTGAGAATTTCAGGGAACGGTGTGGGCTAGCTCAGAATAATAAGTGACGGTACGCGACCAAACAGTTTCAAGACGGAAAACCTAATGACAAAAAAATAATTGCATTAAATCTGATTATTATTTTAAACATCTACAGGTGTTGGTTTTGAAATATTTTCAACTAATGTTGATTGTGCGAAAGGATATATTGGAAAACTATTAATTCGACTAATGTTCAAGTGTCGGGGGGATCTTAGTAGCCGCATGCTGCTTAACCTCCTTCACATACTACTGAATATCGGGGAAATAGGGTGTATATTTGTATACAATAAAAAAGGAACCGAAATGCATCTAGCAAAGAGCAGCGGCTATGTTCGAAGACATTATAATTTTAATAAGGGCCGTTATACTTGCGGCCATGTCCCCAATGCTCCACCCGGAGGTACTACATTGAGTTTAAACGCGAAAAATATCGTGCTTCTAATTTATTCTAACTTCATAGTTGATCCACCCTAAATAAAAACTAAATAAAAATCTAACAAACCTAAAAATCTAACAAACGCTAACAATCTAACAAACCTAAAAATCTGACAAACTGAAACAAAAACTAAAAACAAAAACTAAAAACAGGGTTGTAAATAATGGTATCCCTAGCGCTGACTTTCGAGTGTACCCGATCAACAAGACACAAGCAAAAATGAGAGGGGGAGGAATCCGTAATACCGGATAGCAGACGCCGGCTCTGCTTACCAGTGCGACCTGAAGGGTCGTCTTAAAACTATCCAAATCTAACTAACTAATTTAAATCCATCCCTAGCTTTCCCTATCATTCCCTAACTGATTTATATTATGATTACAATCTTCACAATTCTATACTCTTCCTTCCCAAATATATACTGCAACCAAAATGGCGACAGAACGTCAAACAAAACAAATATGCCACAAAATACAACAATACATGCTAATAAATAAATAAATAAATATAAAGTGTAAATATAAAATATAAATAAATATATAAATGAATGTCTAATAAGCGTTAAGCATATAGCAGTGCACAAAAAAGCAAAAGCATCACCCTATTTATCAGGTGCACTCGCACAAGCATTATGTCGGCTAGCGCCATTACGCACAAAACGTGCTTGTTAAATTATTTCAAAAACTACTAATTAATGTAAATCAATGCTTGTGCGAGTACAGCCGCCACAATTTAAGTCTTACCT
This sequence comes from Platerodrilus igneus, assembly GCA_036346225.1. Lineage (NCBI taxonomy): Eukaryota > Metazoa > Arthropoda > Insecta > Coleoptera > Lycidae > Platerodrilus > Platerodrilus igneus. The sequence continues at coordinate 707,920 of JARFIW010001358.1, forward strand.
CGATAATAAAATTCTCCAGCATCCGAAGATCTGGTCGTCTGCCTACATCTAACTGTAACTTACTTCTAAGGGGAAGATGGGGTGCACTGCTAAAGTCCTGGTGGGTATGCACTAAATATTCTTGGGGGGGATCACAATCACTATCACTATCACTTCACTTTCAAGTCCTGGGGGGCATGCGCGGTTTCACTCTATTTTATTATCTTTGTTTATTTAATTGATTTAATTTAATGAGGATTTCTGATTTATTTGTTATTGTTTATTTGTTATTATTTATTCCCGATTTCCCGATTTTCCGCACATAATTATGAAGATAGGCAGTGACTGTATTAATGGTGTGGGGGGTTTCTCGTGCATATTGGACATTTGGGTATAACTATCATGTTTTTGTTTTTTTTAAATTTTTATATCAGGTTTTGTTATATCTATGCTCGTATCCTTATTCACGCCAAGTCAATCTAAAATTTTCCAATTCTCCCACCAACCCCACCGAATTTTACACGCGGTTGTCATTGATTGTCTAATCTCGCGACCCTTCCCGCGAATTCTTTTAAGGCTGTCCAGAACGCCTTCTGGTTAACCACTTCCCCGACTTCCCCTAGGCTCTTTGGCCATGCCAGACCTAGGATAGCTAGTTTGCTATCAGCCAACCCTCGATTTCCCGCCTCAAGCGGGCAGTCGAAGAGCACGTGCTCTGCGCTTTCCGCGCCCTCACCGCATTCGCAGCGGTCGCTGTTGGTTAGTCCGAACCTTTGTAAATACGCCTTTAGGGCGCCGTGCCCTGTTATCAACTGCACCGTTTTGTGATCGAGCTTGACCTCGATCCTACCTCTAGCTTCTATGCTCGGTATGAATTTGTGGGTCAACCTGCCCGTGGCAGCGTTGTTCCACCTCTCTTCCCATTGTCGAATTGATTTTTCGCGCAGCTTTCTTTTGATTAAAGACCTCGGTATCGACGAATGTGATATTCGAAAGTCGCCCGTCGCGGCCTCTTTAGCTAATTCGTCAGCCCTATCGTTTCCTACGTTACCATTGTGCGACCTGACCCAACAGAACTTTAAACGTCGAAACTCGAGCGCCGTACGCGCTATCCTCCAGACGTCCGCTTGACGAGGTGTTCATGTTTGTTAAAGCCGTTAGCGCCGATTCACTATCACTGATTATATAATACTCGTCTCTGTCCGTATGGTTTATTACGTAATCGATAGCCTCTCGTATGGCTACCAATTCGCACTGGAAGATAGTGCACCATTTCGCGAGTTTGGTTTGAAACCGAAACACCTCCCTTTCCTGCTTATACACGACAAACGCCGCGCCTGCTTGCCCATTGTCCATACGTGAACCGTCCGTATAAATTCTGATACCCATCGCGTCCTCATCACCTTCGACAAACTCGATCCCTCTAATATCAGCCGGGTGCCCCAACTCAGATACAACGATCTTTCTTGCAATTTCCCTATTACCAAGATTAAGATCTTCGATAATTTCGCGCCCTTTTCCTATATTTATTAATCGTCTATCTCTAATCTCCCTAACGACATATTCGATAGGGAGAGTCCTACTGATCACCAGGACAGCCTCCGTGGAGGTGGTCCTGTACGCCCTCGCCGCTTTTACCGCGGTTATGCGTTGTACGCTCGTCAATTGACGCATCTCCCGGACTTTACAACCTTCTGCCCATACAGAAGCTGCGTACAGTATTGCCGGCTCAATTGCTCCGGCATAAACCGTCCTCAGCGACTCGCCCCTGAAACCCCACTTTATTTTAGCCGCCGCCATCATTTTATTTGATATTTCGCCGCCCTTACTTTTTACGTATTGTACGTGCGCTTTCCAATTTAATTTAATGTCGATCTTGACGCCGAGGTAAGTAATACAATCTTTAAACGGGATTTTCTCCCCTCCTAGCTCTAACCTAGGAGGTCTCTGTCCTGGTTTCGTGCCGAAATAAAGCGCCTCTGACTTCGCCGTGTTAAATTTTAATTTTACCGCCTGCGACCATTCGTGTAATTTATTAAGCGCCTCGTTCGGTTTTGTGCGCATATCCATTAACAATCTCGATCTTACAATTAAAAGTGTGTCATCTGCAAACCCAACGATTGAGCATCCTGCGGGCAACTTGACCCTAAAGATGCTCTCATACAACAACTTCAAAATGTGGGACCAGAACATGACCCTTGCGGGCATCCCTTTCCACCTCACGCGACAGAACTTCACCCGGAATTTCAAGCTGTGCCAATCGCCCCGAGAAATAGCTCTTGACCAAAGACATCAAGTTTCGCGGACAACCCCTACGATCTAACTCGCAAACGATTAATGGCCACCAGGCAGCATCAAATGCTCCTGAAATGTCCAAAGCAACAACGACACAGTACTCTTTAGCATCTCTTGCCTGCTTAATTTCCCCGACAACGAACTCTAACGCGTCGATAGTCGACTTGCCCTCCACGAAACCAAACTGTCGGTTATTAAAACCGCCGCTGCCTCGCACTAGGTGTTCAACACGCGTAGTCATAACGCGATCTAAAACTTTCCCCAGCACCGGTAGCAAGCTAATTGGACGATAGCTGCCCGGATCTGACGCATCCGCCTTTTTAGGTTTGGGTATAAATTTCACATTCTGGATTTTCCAGCAACGCGGAAAAACGCCCCTTTCTAAACAAAGATTAAACAACCCAACAAAGACACACGGGGCTAACAGGCACGCCTGCAGAGCTGCGTCTGAAGTGATTTCATCATGCCCCGGTGCCTTCTTAGGGTTCATCCTCCTAAGAGCCCTGACGATCTCGTGAACTAGGATTTCCTTATCGGCACCTGTTCCTTGCGCCTCTGCAGCTTCCCGACGTACTAAATCGTGCGACCCTTCATCCCCCTCGAGATTATCCGATGGGAAAAATTTCTCTAGTAAATATTCCGCTGTGGTTTTAAAACCTTCCGTGTATTCGCCATTTGTTTTCTTTATATTACTGAGCGCGATTTTTTGTTGTTTTCCTCTAATTACGCGGTATGCGGTTCCCCAGGGTTCTTTCTCTGAGTTTTGCGTGCAGAATTCTTTAAATTTATTCGTTCGCGTTTCTTCTATTAATATTTTATATTCGCGGTAACTTTGATTATATTCTATTCTTCGTTGTTCTCTTATATCTCCCGAGGCGCGTTGATAGCGGCGCCTTAGGTTACGCGTTTCTGCCCGCTTGGTGGTTAGTTCCCGGGTCTACCAGGGTACGCTGTCTTTAAATGTTTTCTTTTGCGGCATGGAATACGACGACGCGTCTACCACCGCGTCGTTCAATTTTTTCGCGAGTGTTTCTACTTCGTCTGCCTCTCGGCAGTTAAATAGCTCATTTTCGAGGGCAGGGATACATTCGCCAAATTTTTCTTTAAACCGCTCCCAATTTGCTTTTTTATTACAGAACCGCGGAAATATAGTTAGCTGCTCGTTTGCGCTTGTTTTGGTTTCAACGTCCCATGTTATTAATTTATGGTCAGAGAGCGTTTCCTCGTCCGACCTTAGTTTCCAATTACAAATCGTTTCTAACATTTCGTGCGAGACTGCAGTAATATCTATAAAACTGCTGCCTCTATGCGTCTCAAACGTAGGTGAATCATTAGTGTTTATCACACTAAGGTCCCATCCCGTAAAAAGATCAGCAACCTGCGAACCTCTATCATCTTCGATAGGGCTGCCCCATAATGGCAACTTAGCATTAAAGTCTCCCGCGATAATTAAATTTCTATTTCTACCGATTTTACGAAGGATTCCTTCAATTTGATTTATTAAGTCCTCTGTTTGAGGATTCTCCCGCCGGGAATCGATCGGCGGAAGGTAAGTGCTTATCACGTAAAACGTATGCAATCCCGTTTTTATTTCTGCGGTGGTTATGAACTCATTCGACAGATTGTTTAGGATTATTCCGGCACACGTCCCGTTATTTATTATTATCCCGCTACGCGGTGGTTCACTGTTTGCGTTTAAAACGGTAACCCCCTTCCCAAAACCTGTTATTTTGTGGCTGTACAGGTGCGGTTCCTGTATAAGCCCGATGTCGATATTATTTTCGCTGAATAACTTTACGAAGTTATTTGTAGCCCCTTTTCCTTTCCCGAGATTTAGTTGCGCGAATTTTATCTTCTTGCTTCTTTTAAATCTATCTTTTTCTTCACGGTCCATAATCGATGTTCCGTGTGATTGCGTTCTTCAATCTCAGCATCGTGGGGCATCTACTCGACTTGGCGTCGTGGCGCGTATCGACCTTCGCGCCACCGCCAGTTCTGTCGTTTGCCCTAGCGCAAACCACACAGCAGGGGACTGCCCTCCGGCAATTCTTAAACTCGTGTCCGACTTCGGCACAGTTACCGCACCACTGTACCTTCTCCCTGCACTCCATCGATCTATGGCCGTACTCGTAGCACCTGTAGCACTGGGTCATCGAGAAGTGGTCCCGGGCCCAGACTCTTCGCCACCTGAGGTTAATAGCGTCAGCTAACAAACGCCCTCGAAGTGTGGGGGTCACTTCGAAGACTACATTGACGAAGAGATCCCTAGGGCCCTTTCCGCCAAATCTAAATTTCTCCCTCAGGTGGTCTTCGATCTTCAAATCGCCGAAGCGGGGATTCTGGCAAGCGATCAACCGCACCAGCTCTTCCGCCTTCATCCCCGCTTCGACCCCCGGAAGAACGACCCTTGGGCGCTTCTTCTCGATGGTCTTCGCCACGAGCTCTTTGCAGTCACCGACAACCTTCGACTGCAATTTCTTCGCATCTTCTCGGTTTGCACACTCGACAACTACACCGCCCTTGCGAGTTCTACGAGCTCCGACCACAACAAAACCATCACGAGCGGGATCGACCTTCTTCTTTAGGGTCGACATGACGTCATCCTTCTCCCCTGGTCTGGCGTCGAAGGTGGGCGTCGCACCTGCAGCATACGACGCCTTCCGCGGCATCGACACCTCCTGGCTCCTGGAACACTGCTGCCCTGAAACAGAAGCGACCACCGCTGGACTTTTCCCGACAACATCAGCTCTCCCAGAATCACTAGCCACAAGCCGCAGCGCCCTAACCATGCCTATAAGTTGATTCGCCGCGTCGAGGAAATCATCCACGGCGTAGCGAATCCTCTTTCTGTCTTCCACGACGATAGTGGTGGAGGTCGTCGGCACCCTCCCGGAGATGGCCGAGTGCGCCTTCCTCACCCTCAATCTCAGGAGGTCCAGCTCATCGAGGTCGCTAGCAGCAACGCTAACGTCGCTGCTAGTCGACATCTTTCGCTGCGCTCCCGAAGTTGAGGGCGATTCAGGCGCCGCAACCACCCCAGGGGGCCCCGACTCTCCCGACACAACCGCCGCAGACGCAGGCTCCTCTACCTCCTGTACCTCCTCCTGAATCCCTAACCTGACGTCCTTTAAAATCACCTTCAGCTGTTTCCCCCCAACAGCGCCCTCAGCCTCCGACCTATCAGACTCCGACCGATCTCCCTTCTTCTTCCTGGGCAATGGTTCCTCGTCGCGGTGGACCACCATGCTGACAAAACTATCAACAAACAATTACACCTAAAACGCAGCTCAAAAACGACTTGACCGTTACGACGCTAAAAGAACGACGCTAGAAAAGCGCAAAAACGTTGGTCCAATAAAAATGTTTTGTTAAAGGTGAACCGTAAACAACCTTGTATTTATTAAAACTTCAAACCGCCCAATTAAATATCAAATTTTAACAAAAATACAACAAGCACTAAGCGTCAAAATAACAACTAGAATCAAATAAATTCCCTAACGCAATAAAATTATCTTGATTCAAAATGTACCGTAAAAACACTATTTATTTATTTTAAATTTTTAAACCGCCAAATCAAATTTAAATAAACTAATTACTTCAAAATATTAAAATATCTAATTTATAAATAACAACACTTTATTTTTAAATGTGTGTTTAACAAAATAAGGTCGAGCGCAATCGGAATGTGGTACCCGGAAATGACCTTTCACTTAATCACTTGGTAACTGTAACTGCTACACCGCTTAATTACACCCAAATCGATTTTAAAGGAACTTATAAGTACGGGTGTACTTAAATTACGAAAATTTTATATTAAAATTGTTTTAAAATTTACAGTTTTTGAGTTATTTATTTAATTTTAAAAAGCTTAGATTTTTGTTTTTTGGTTATTATTTGATTATACGCGCACTATAAAAATTTCACACACTTTTTGGTTGTTTTACTCGGTTTTTTACTCGATTTACGCGGTTTTTATTTTAAATTTATTATTAAAAATGCCTTTTTAAGTTATTTCGAAATTATTTTGAGTATTAGTTTAGTAGATTTTTGTTTTATTGACCCGAAATTTAGTTAGTTTATTTTAAAACTCGGATTTGGTTTAAATTATAAAGAAAACGCGATTTATTTAGTTTTTATTTAGTTTAAATTCTGTTTTAAAATTTTTATTTTACTGCCCTGTATTTAAAATTTGATGGCACACAATTATAAAAATAAAACACAATAAAAAACAAAGCTTCAAATAAAATAAATTAAAAATAAATAATAAAAACCCTAGATAAAAACTTACTTCTTAGTTGCTGAAGCGGAGCTCTGCTAAACACGTCCGCTCGCTACAAGCGGTAACTAGAAAGTCCTATGTTCGAAAACATTACATGTGATTTTCCAATGCTCCACCCAAAGGTACTACATTGGCCAGGAAGCGAGTTTTTTTTTACCTGGAAAATTTGGAATTTTGCCGAACCCTTGCTGTTCCAAGCAAGGTAGGGATCTTTAACGTGCGTGACAACACTCACACACGGGACCTCCATTTTACCTCTCATCCGAACGAGGGTGTATTTTTGTGAAAAATGCTCGCCTAACATTTTTCAAGCGGACCGTGTCGGGATTCGAACCCAGGACCTTGGGCGTAGTAATATGTTCGAAGACAACAGACATAGAAATAAGGAGAAAATTGTTGAAAGTATATGTGTGTGAAGCAGAGCACAGTACGTCTATGAAATAGGAGCAGTAGAAGAAGCACACCGAAAAACGGTAAAAACCTTTCGGAATGTTGTGCTTCAGATGTATGCGGATGATAGCATGGACAGACAAAGTTAAGAACAAAGAGGTTATAGAAATAGTAGGGGAATAAAAATATCTGTGGAAAACAAAAAAAAATAGGAGAAATAGAAGGGCACAATACGTTCTAAGGCATTTTTGAGAAATAGTGCGGGATATATTACAAGCAGAGATAGGAAAAAAGAGGTAGAGAAGTAGACCTAGATTAGACGCAGATATTGAAAGATGCAGACTGTTGAAATTTCAGGAAAATGTGTAGGTTAGCACAGAATAGGAAACAATGAGGGTACGCGTCTAACCAGTTCCAAGTTCCAAGTAATAATTAAACGAAAAGGTGTTTAGCATGTAACAACTGTAATGAATAACATTCTACATGGGCACAGTAAGCAACTAATTAATTACAATTACACTACGGTTAAAACACAGTAACATGAAGAATAGCGCAAAACAATTTCGCATTTTAAATACACGAATAAACCTAAATAACTATAGAAATAAATCTTACTTACTAGGTTGACGCGGGTGAACTCATCCCAACTGGAAGCTACTAAAAGATAAGACAAAAGAAATACATATTTACAATAGTACGCTTAGACGTAAATCAACCAACCAAAACCAATAATTAATCACTGAGACAACTGATGGATAATTATCAAGTCTTTCTACAATTTCGAAACCAATTAACACAACTATCCGTCAATATAAAAGATTATCATACACAACTACACTAAATTCTTATTTACATAATAAATAGTATTAAAATATAAAAAATTAAAAAAAAATTAAACAGACAAAGTATTGCTCATTAATTTCTAAATATTTATCTACTACAAACAAATCCACATACCGCAAGTAAATGAAGCAATCGTACCTATTGACATTTAATGATGTTCCTTCATGTAGGCTTTCTAGGGTCTTAGGTAACTGTAAAGTTTTTATCTCATCATAACTTCATCTGCATACAACGGCACTACATTTGATTTTCCAATGCCTCACCCGAAGGTACTACACTACACTGAAATTTTTTTGTCAAACCCTTGCTGTTCCAAGCAAGGTAGGGATCTTTAACGTGCGTGAAAACACTCACACACGGGACCTCCATTTTACCTCTCATCCGAAGGGCGTATTTTTGTGATAAATGCTTGTCCAACATTTTTCAAGCGAGTCGCGTCGGGATTTAAACTCGAGATCTTGGGCATAGTAGTAACACGCATACCAACTACGTTACGGAGCCGCATTCATACAATGATAGGCAAACAAAATTGGCGCTGACGACAGTGTGAAGTTTCTGTGGTACGACCAAGTAAGCGTTAGTTCAAAGAACCTAAGAATGTGAGATTTAACTATCTGACTTGGAATATGCGGTAAAACACGGGCTCAAATTTCTATTAAAGAAACATCACCCTTCAATTACCTACCAGTCACATAAAAAAAAAAGCACGTTTTTCACCAGAAGCATTTTGTAGTTGACCGATTGGGTTTATATTATTATCACCAAAGAAACCATGCAAACCAACACTCGAAAATATAATGACAAAAATACAAAGTCCTTTCCCATTTTATTTAAAATAGCAACAATCAGGGAATTCTTGACATCAAACACGTGCCTACATAAGAAATCAGAAATCAAATGTGGACTTGTACATTAAATAAAAGGACTAACAAAGTTGGTCACCTAACTGAACTCTTACAGACTTATAATAATTAAAGTGTAGCGAACCCGTATATTTAAATAAGTAGAAATTAAAATGGTATTTAAATCAAGTAGGCAAGAAAATGTACAAGTACGAAGTGGAACGTAACACGTTATCGTGAAAACTATGAAATCAAAAACAAAAAGACACATTCGTTCATATGATTGCCAAGCACTAGCACATGCTTACGCACAGACAAGCATATACACACGCTTACACTTATGTTTGCAATTATAATATATTATTATTATTATTAATAAATAACTGTCTAAACTAGTAATTAGTTTCTGGTGATCAAAACGTTGTCAAGCTGTTCCGGTTTTTTGCTATTAAAATTATGTGTAGTTTTAAAATTATGATTTTTATTATCACAGTGCATACAATTATTAGAATTGAAACCTGCTGTCAAACTGATATCAATTAACAAAATTTGGGCACACAAAACTGCATATAGATTTGTAAAAAGGTGCCGGTAGGTCAGCAGTTAGTAGAAACCACATTGATAATAAAGTTCTTTTACGACACCTTTGAAACATATCTCAAGGAATGAACTTGTTTGTAGAGCATGCCAATGGATTAAAAAAAACTTGTAATATATATTTGTATAAACTGCAATAATATCAAGCACTTTGTCGACAGATCCCCTACTCACTACGGACCACGCATGTTCGGTCAATAATTTATAGCACCTCCTAAATTAACATTTTTTCTAACTTTAATGTGGCTATTGTTTTTTGAAAGTTAAAAACGTCACAGATAATTTATTTTAATTTTAAAATTTATCATTCACCATTCTTTAAAATTGTTTTATATTAAAATTTCATCCAGATTGTTACAAACATGCTTACATTGCAAGTACCTCAGAATTCGGTGGTCTTTGTTGGCCGACAAGCTTTGCCTCACAGAAGGTTCCCAGGTAGAAAATAATACAGGATAATAAAGAAAAAGAATGCGGCCGTAAAAAATGTTCTATCCATTGCAGGGAATTTTCAACAGACGATTTTCGACTTTCATCTCTTCAAAACAGTCCTTTCTCACTGGTCGATCAACTTTAGGTAGCCATAAACAACCAACGACACAATTCCCCCACATGAAGTCATGTAAATGTTAGTAAAAAGGCGTTTAATTTAAACTTACAACTGATAATAAACATTCACACAAAGCTTAGGCACAACAATATTTGATATGCCTCACAATGACACATAACACAAATAATAGTGATGTCAATCCGGCACGTAAATTAAGAGAGAATCATTTTAAACGAATAATACCTATAAGCAGAAACAAACGCTCCGTTTTATTGCAATATTTGACAACGATAATTTTTTATTTTGTTTTCAACAAGGAAATGGAAAATCACGAGTAGGTACATTTCCTATCACTAGAAAAATGTTCTCTCCACCATCAGATTTTGTTACTATAAGTCAAACACTATTATATTTATGACGCTGTTGGTATCTGTAGAATGCAGAATTAACATTCCATTGATGGACAGAGCTGCCACCTATTCGTCAACTTTCGAGACTTGAAACTTCACATTCCTATACAAAGTCTACCACTTATGCAGGGCGTTAGTGCTGTTAGTTACCTACGTTTCAATTTATAATTGTTTTTGGTCTATTTCCATTTAATTTAACAACACTTTAGTTTACAACTTCTTGACCTCATTTTAATATTTGCAACAGATATTTTTGTATAAACGCAAAAATGCATAAGCAAAAAAGTAAATGAAAAATATACTACGCCAACTGAAACTTTCAGAAAGGTTAGAAATATTAAGTCAGGTACGGTTGGTTGATCCTTAGTTACAGTATCTCACAAAATTGCAAATAACTATTTCAAGGACCTCGGAAAATCTAGACATAAGGTAACTCAAGAAGCTGTAATCAATTTAGACACAACACACTGTAATGCGGGCGCGTTACGCCAGATATAAAAATTAAATTCGTAAGGAAAAGTAATCTAAAACGCACAAAATTCATGTTGATATACCCTGTATATTTTGATTTCATATATAATAGTGTACAGTGAGAAAGATATTGCAGTAAAATGTGTGGTTTTATTTCAATCGTAAAATTAAAAACCACAAAACCATCGTTTTATCTTTGTTAAATACAACTTAGGACGAAATTTAGGGTAGTAAATTATTTTAAACCACAAAAACGTAAATAAAACATGTATAACTGTAAAGTTCCATAGTGGAATCGTGTAGAGAGAGAATTAAATGACAATAACTACATCCGACGGAGAATGAATAATCAATTATTTGCGAACCGGTAATAACCAACATTAAAATGCAGTTATAGGAAAATGTAATACGGCGGTAACCCGCGCCGAAGTGGTCGGTATGGAGGAAATTTACGTTTTGAAAAGCAAAGTTCGGAAAGTGAAATTGAGAAGTTAATTTAGAACGAAAACATGTGGCAAGGTGAGCGACTGGTAGAAAGTTGAACGTAACAGAGCCCCATGCAAAAGATTAAAGATGGATGTTCCCGTCTAAGTGTTGGGGATCTTGGTAGCCACAGGTGGCTTAACGCCCTTCACATACCACTGAATATCGGTAAAATAGGATATATATTTAGAAAACAATAGAAGGGGAATCGAGCTGTATCTAGGCTGTGGGAATTTAAGGGAATTGTGTAGACTAGCTCAGAATAGAAACCACCAGAGGTACACGTCCAACCAGTTCCAAGACGGAAAGCATAATGATGATTATTATAAACAACTACAGGTGCTGGTTTTGCAATATTTTTAACTAATGTTGATTGTGCAAAAGGTTTATTGGAAAACTATTAATTCGGCAAATGTTCAAATGTTGGGGGATCTTGGTAGCCGCAGGTTTTTAACTCTCTTCACATACCACTGAATATCGATGAAATAAAGTATATATTTAAAAAACAATAAAAGGGGAACTGAGCTGTATCTAACAAGAAAGAGCAGCTGCTATGTTCGAAGATAACAAACATAGAAACAAGGAAAGAATTGTTGAATGCATATGTGTGGAGCTCAGCACTTACGGCTACGAAATAGGGACTTTAAGAGAAGCAGACAGGAAAAGGTACAAGCCATTGGGAATATTATGCTTATGATGATAGCACGGACTGACAAAGTTAATAACAAAGAGGTTTTAGAAATAGCACAGGAAGAAAGATGTGGAAAATAAGAAAGAAGAAAAAATAGAAGGGCAAGACACGTTCTAAGGCATTTTTAGGAAATAGTGCGGAATATATTACAAGCAGAAATAGGAAAAAAAGAGGTAGAGGTAGACCTAGATCGACTATTGCATGCAGGGAGTGAAAAATGCAGACTGGGAATTTCAGGGAAATGCGTGTTAGCTCGAAATGAAGGTACGCGTCTAACCAGTTCCAGAACTGAAGACCTAATGATGATGATGGATGTTCCCGCGGAGGATATTAAACGCGCTATACGATAAATTTGTGAGCTTACACTTACGCGGGAGAAATATTTTCAATGCACCTGTTGGTGGAATTATTACAGTTGTGACCGGTTAAAGGGATTGGGACTTGGATAGTTCACCCCACCATTAAGTTGAAATTTTGAGTTAGATTGGGTCAAGGTATCTGTTGTTTCTAGGATGAGAAAATGAAAAACACTAAAGGCCTCTGGACAACCTGAAGCTTTTGAAGATTGGAAATAAACTATGAGTGTATGAGCTTTTATGTTTAAAATTATTAATTATGTATTTGTGAACTGAAGAGATCTATTGTTCGTATTTATGTAATAAGGAATTAAAATGAAAGTAATTGTTTTGTTGAACTGAAGTAATGATGGAGGTAGCGTATACTGATTTTAAATGCAACTTCCATTGGTAGAATATAGTGTTAGTAAAAGCATAAAAAAATAGTATTTTGGAATGGATCCTTTAATGATATAAAGAAACGGCCGGGATTTGACTGTTCTCTATGTAACTATCAAAGGTATTTCCAATAATTGGGATTTATAAAAATCGTGTAAGTAAATATTGAAGACAGAAAAAATTGCAGGATGAATAGCTTTGTTAATGGATTGTTTTTTTAGGATTTTTATTTTAGCAATATCTGGCCAGAGTGAGATTACGAAATTTAGGTTCTTTTAAGGAAAGTATATTATGTAATTTTACTTAAAATTATTTTATGTTAATAAAGTTTAAGTTTAGGATGAATTTTTATTTGAATTTATTTAAAATATAGGTAATCAGACATACGTAAAGGATGTCCAGCTACGCCAGTGATGAAATCTTATTTGGGAAAAGCATTTTATTTTGTGAAATTTTTTTAATTGACAGAATTAGTAAGGCTTTTTAAAGTATTTTCGTAAAAGATAGAATATAAGGTTATGCAGTTTAGGATGCCGAAGCAAGAGAAATTTATGCGGAGTAACCACTTTCCGTATAGAAATATTATCAAACGAGATTGCTGTGACAGTCGGTTTGGCGCCCCTCAATTATGACAGAGAAACCCTTACAAGGTAAACAATAGTGTAACGTATTTTTATTTCTTTATTTTTTTTATTTCAAATTTTCTATGTTCTTTTATAATTTTTTTTCTTAGGAACCCACTCCCACACCACTGCAGTTAGTAGATGCACCCTTATATTGTTTGGGATCCCGCTCCTTCAGGGCAAATCAAAATTAGTAACCTAACACTCGTTTTACTCGTAACAAAACATGACTATGGAAGGGTTAAAGTCATGATATAAAAAGTATCAAAACATCAAAATAAGATTATGAAGCAAAGCAAACACCCCAATGATGTTTTTTAAGTACGGAATCTCGATACTGCTACCTTGTGCTTGCATTCCTAACAATATATTCCCAGCACCTTAAAAACAATGCTTGCAAAAATTTGACTGAGCATGGATATTACAAAAAATTTTATAGTTGGCTTCAAAATCCTGTGTTTTTGTCTACGGAAACGCCTTTCTCAAAGCTCGAAAAAGTAATTGAACAGCTCTTAAAGTTTTTGTAAAAGAGTAGATTGATTCAAACTGTTCTTCTCTTCGCGGTAAGTAAATGAAATTCAATGTATCAAGTTTCAAAAGTGCTTTAATAGGTTTGGGTGAAGTAAAAGTTAATTAGCTCTCAACTAATGTGGCCAACCGTGAGGAAAACCACTAAAAAGTACGTGAATCAAAAGAACAAAGATTACATGCAACCAGTCCTCCTCAAGTTGATACAAACGTAGATGAATTTGTACGCGTTTTATACATATGTGTCCACAATATAATAAAGAGAACAAAAAAAATATTGTGACAAGTTGAAAAATTAAAGGCGATGTTTTGAGCTTAGATTTTAAGGTAAAAAACAACTACAGTAAATTGCATCTTTATTTTCCTTCCATTGAAACGAGTTAGATGTTAATATCATAACTGTCTCGTTAAATTAGTTATTGGTTGTGGTACCAGTATATGTATCTTTTTTTCTTTTGGTGAAGTTTTAAACATTTGTAACTGACGTACGATTGTGTTCATTGTACTATAACTACTTTTACCATCTTCTTTGTCTTAGAATTTATGTATTCATCTATCTTATAATATGTATACCACATGTTTTAACTTTTTAAAGGTTCATTTTAAGACACTATTTAAGCCTTAGTTTGAGTTACTTTGATTTCACTGTTCGATGTTTCTCCAAGTAGCAACTACCCATAAACTTATTTTTTAACAGGCGTCTTAAATTCAAAAAATTTATTTTCTACGACTTGTTTTTCTAATATTTACTATCACTTTAAAATGAAATAAACTTAATGGCTAATATATTGTAAAGAAGTGAAAACTTAAAATCGAAAAGTGTTCTAACTTATAACAAATTTAAACTAGAGCCATTTGAAATAACGATTAAATCATCTTACCGGTTTTGAGGAATACAAACAAATTTATTAATTTCCCCATCTAAAAAATCTGTTTTAGTATAAGAAATTTTGCAACAAACAACATGAATAAAGAAGCTGATACATGTTCGAAATACAAAGTTTGATAAGTATTATAAAGTAGTAATAACAAGTACACTTGAACTAGATTCGCGTAAATAATTTCAATTCTGCCAATGATTTGAAAACAAGAAATTAGCATAATGGAACAACCATTAGCAAATTACAGTCAGATCATATATTTTGAACAAAAAAGCAGTTAATCGTAGGAGTAATTGTTTATGTATTTAAATATGTTTAATAAGCTTCATACCAAACAGACAGCAGCATAAAAAATTAATCAGGGTGGATCATAATAAGTGTGCTTCAGTTACTGATCTGAATCCGCCGGTAGTATATATGGACACATACATTCGTAATTTAGATAAATTTAGTGTTGTGGCGCACTCCAGACTACGTTCTCTACAAAGTTGTAATGACCTCCTCTAAATCTAAAAACCTCAAATCATTTAACGCAGGAGAAAGTTCTTCTGCTAATTGATGTCTCCGGCAATTATTTTCTTTCAAATCACGATCTGAATGGTAATAAATTACTGCTGGTTATAGTTCGAGTGATAGCACCGTGTGAGTTAACTGCAGATTATTCTTTTGTAACGATTACGTGAGAGTTTACTTAATGCTTTCCGTACAGAGTGTAGTTTAAGATTATCCTGTGCTGTAAAATCATACATTTTAGCTTTCAGTTTAAGTTAACCAAGAGTTCACGTAAGGCGTTATGTTTTCTGTAAGCGACTAACCTCACACCAAATTTGTTCTACCTTAAAAGATGAAAAGCAATGTATTAGAACTCTAAAATGTAAACATATATAGCGCCAGAATATTTCCCATTACTATCTATATCTGTGTGCAATAAAGGTGTTGGATACCTCAGCCCTAGTACACATTGAGATTACTGCAATGTGGGTATTACAAGGGGACTATCGTCCTTTACGCGCAATGAAGGATAGCTACATCCACTAGACCTCAAAATTCAGCAAGATACAAGATAACCAATATTTCTAGTTATTGATGTCGGACTACACATCGCCCTTCTAGATACAACCAGGCTAAAAAAGGAGCGTATACTCCTTACAACTGATACAGATGGGAGGTGGCCGAGTGTTGTGAAACTACGAGTGATGTACATAGAGAACTTATGTTTACAAGAGACCTTAGTTCAAAACCCAAACTATATTAATATACTTGAAAAAATTTTACGTCGGTGTCGAAGCCTCAAAAGTTCGTGTCCGCTATTTGCTATCAACCTGGCAAAATCATCGGAAGAAAAGTCTATGACGCAGATGAGCTAACGACACAACTGAACAGACTCGTGGAATGCATATACAACTTGATCCGTATTGTGAAGTTAAGGAGATAGGTGGCGGATAGGAGAAACACTATTTTTCAGAACATCCGTAAACATGTGCAACAAAAACAAGGTCAAACATCAACCATGTAATAGCTAAGATTCAACCGAGCACCCGAATTACTGAAGTGCACTTATTGTGCTGCAAACTGAGAATCCTTAATCTGGAAACAATAGGTTATGTTGGGGATAAAATTAAAAATGTACTTTTCCTAACTTCTGATAGGAAACTAAATTTCGTTGTCTGCGACATTGTGTCTTTAATATTTACTTGTAATTCTTGTCCAATGAACAGCAACTGAATAATCCGAGTTGCGTATTTTAAAATTTGTGCAAGTATCTAGTTTTAGTCAAAAATAACCAGACCAGTCAGACAAATCTGGTTCTTCAAAAAACACAATGTTACCGCCGCTTCCGTTTATTGTTAGGTCAGTAGTTCTGCATGTAGAACGCATAACATCTAAAACGAATTTTTCAGGGTACAAAAACATCTTATTTTACTTCCGGAAAGTCATAGAGTGCCCCAATTAATAGTTACCCATATTCACAAAAAATCTTCTTAACGTGGCCCTCCTCTTTTAGAAATTGTTTCTTGTTTTCGTGCGGACCGGATCCATCATTCTTTAATTTCCTATTAGACAGTTACGCCTTTTTGGCGTACAATCTTTCACTTTAACATTAGGTATAGAGATGTTCTATAAACCGAAAAAGGAACTCTTTCCCGACACTAATTTAATTAGATTACTACGTGTAAAGTTTGTGGTTTCTGGATTCACATGAACTGAAATCAAGAATCCTAATTTATTGATGTGTTCTTCCAAACACGTATTTTTCACGTCGTAGAGAATGTGTGGTTATCGTGCTAATCAATGAGGACGTTTGACAGTTGATAGGGACAACGACGAGTTCATGAAAGGCGTGCTTTTAAAATTTTATCTGTAAGCTTCAACAACGCTTCAATACAGGAATCTGGACAAAACATAGGAAAACGACAAAGACCATGCTCTACAGTTAGACGTTTCGTGTTAGTAAGTAAGTCTGTAAACGTTTAACGTAATAGGACTAATGGCAGATTTATAAAAGCAAGAGTAGATTATTTTTGTCTATTTGGTTAAAACATCGCAAGGAACGAAAGAGTAAAACCTTGAAGGCTGTCCATATAGAATTAATTAGTAATTTGGCAACTTTTTATTCAAGTGAGCTTCGCATCGCTTCACAACTCATAGAGGAAAATCACATTCGGAAACCGTACCAATTTTGGAAAGACTTCTAACGTATTGACAACCCTGAGAGAGATTTACGAAATAATTCAGATACTATTATAACGAATGCTTGAGAAAAATATTACATTGCAATCATATCTTATTATATTCTGCATTTTAGTGGTTTGTGAGAGTCTGAAACCTGTATAAAACGTGTTACACCATTCATTATTAACCTACGTTAATTTTATATTTTGATGTAAATAGAAAAAATGTTTAACTCTGTCCTTTTACCTCTTTATCAAAGTACCCTAATTTCCTTAATTCGATCATACCCTCATACCTTCTACGGTAAATGAAATAAAAGATCCAAATTTGAGCCAGATTAAGAAAATCTCAACTTATTTTATATAAAAAATTGCAATATTTAAGGAAAATCTATTAACGAGTTGGTAATTAGTAGCGACAGAAATCGAAAAAATGTCCAAAAGCAAATAAAATTGGTGTAATGGCACTCATAATCATTGATTTTCACATCTTAATGCATCCCTATAATAAAACTACAAATTTTGGAATACAGGTGGTTTTATATCAATATCGCCTATTCTACAAGTGTAAATTTGTTTTTGAGTAAAATTATTACAGTTTGTTCCGGTAAAATTTCTTTTTATCTGTAGAGTTTTGCAAACGAACGCCTCATTTGTTACCTAATCTGCAGTATCCTCTGCAACGATCTAGTTGCTTTTTAAATTCGTTTAAGATACATCTCATTATACAACTACTACTTGCCAGAATTCTATGAAAAACGCAGCTCTAATATGCGTTTCTTACTTGGTTTAGCGTTAGAAAACTCACTGATATGGTATCGCTTTGACGGTGAAGATGTTTCACTCAAAAACCATAGAAAAAATCAAATATTGTACTATTTATGATATTAAAATGATGGATAAATAATGGCAGTATGAAATCCTTTTTTTTCTGGACATGATGTAGCATTATGGTAAAATATATAGTTTAAAGAACATGCATGCATCGACTTCTTAAAACGAAATATTACGAACAAGATGTTCACTACAAAAAATGTGTAATTCCCAAACAGTAGTAACGGATTAAAACCCATCAGAAAATTCAAGCATCAGTGGAAAAGTTAACGCTACTTTCATTGTACGGTTTATGATGATTATATACCAAATGTAGTACGTCTTGGCTTGACGGTTCAGATAATAATTATAGGTATAATCGAATACAAAAATAAGACGCACATTCCGGATAATGAATAAGTATGCCAAACGGCGGCTAGGAGTCTGGAGCCGGTCCTATACTTTCTCCACGAGCATAACACGGCGGGATACCAGAATTTTTCGATTGTTTATTAAGGAAGCAAAAATTCCAATACTGTTAATTATTTAATTAATATGACTGGCGCCGTCCGTCTCGAATTCCTTCGAAACTGCTCCCTGATAAATCGCACAATAACCTGAATTACCAATTTTTTGTGATCCTTTTTTCATTTCTCTAATCATTCTGAAAAATCTAGGACGATCAGGAACAGTATGACCTGACATGTATTAAATTACTATGAACGGCAGAAAATACTACCATACTTATAACCTACAATTGATCAACAATTCTTTATTGATGTAAACAAAAAACGAGTTTATGTAAGTACTATAAAGATCGGGTAATTACAGCTCCTTTTATTATATATATTGCAATTCCGGAACTTCCTCTTTTCCTGCGTTCTACAAACGACATTGTTTTGCTACATAATTTTCCATTCTATGTGAATTTACACAGTAATAATTAGTCTCCTTATAACCATAGTTATTAAATATGCAGTACAATATACACCTAGATTTAAAGAAGTTATAAGAAATATATTTTGGGGCAGGTGAGTAAGAGGTGGCAATTACAAACGTAATAAATTTAATTAATCTTATCTAACCAACGCAGAATTCATAGAATACAAGATCAATTAAAAATATTTCAAGAACCATTCTAGATTTACAAATACAAATTTCAATCAAATAAATTACCGAGACAAATTCTCAGGATTTTATTTCTTGTTACAGTATCTTTCGGGTATAGACATTCGGTTTTGATTTGAATGTTCAACATATAAAATTTCTTTATATAATAAATTACCGGCAAGTATCTCTATCACGGTCTCAATCTCCAGGTTCATTTAACGCCAATTTTCCAATGTTTCATGTTCTGTGCTAGCTCTTCAATGCCCAATAATCTGATTCATATTATAATCGTATCTTATATTTTGATAGTTTCATTATTATGCATATGTAATTCCTCCTAGTTTAATAAAATCTTAAATGCTCTTTGAGGCCTCATCAAACTGTTTTTTTTGTACGATTAGTATTAACCATCCAAGATCGCTCTTTCTTCCAATCGATATAAGATACATTGGTGAATTTTGATAAGTTTAATTTATACCTCCAACATAATTAAAGAATCTTTTAAAAGGTAATAATACACGTTTCCTGCATTATTACACTTCTATATTGTGTAATTATATCTCGCTACTTGTAAAATACCACGTTCTTTAACGAAAACAGATGCAAACGTTTTCCTTTAACTCTTTTGGAGTCCATAGTGTTGTTTTCGAAAAATCTCGATTTAGTTTAAGGATTTTTGTGGTCGCTAAGACATCTCTAAATGAAAGATGCAGAACATGTTTATAACAAACATATATACAAATTTTTTCTCTTTGCATAAAAAATAAAAAAATGTTCTTGTATCCCTATACAAAAAAGCACAACGGAAGTTTTTTAATCTTCTCCGTATTCTTTATGCATGAATGTCTGTCTCCTAGTTTATGTAGGGTGATTCATACCAAATTCTCTTTACAGAAAGTTCAGTGCAGAAGAGTGTGTGAGGTAGCGATTGATGAGAAGACTTCCACTGACAACATTGAACCAATTCTACAGTAGCTCATTGCGTTCTAGATTGTGTAACAACAATAGTTTTGATGCGTTAGTTATTGTTGTTGTTATTAGTTTATAAGCGCGTTAGTCTTACCTTCGCTTAGGTGCATTTCCCATTTTATCAATCTGTAAATAATTTACAAGTAAATATACAACACAAAAATAAACGCTTTATATTTCTTGAATGTCGGAGAAATAGGGTATATACCGTATTACTTCGAATTTAAGACGCCCTCGAACTTAAGACGCACCCATGTTTTCAAAACGTTTTTTGGAGAAAAAAAATATCATCGAATTTAAGACGCATTACAATTACTAGGTTAATTTAGAAAAGAAAATTTTAGAAGAAAAAAAATACTTAAGATACACAGAGTCAATACCCGTATATATCTGCAACATAATACGAAATAAGGTATCATAAACTAACAAGTACATAGGCTTACTTCACGCAATTTCATTTGCAATAAAAAAAAACACAGTAAAAAAGAGTAATTTTTATGCTTTTAATTGCTATCGTCGGTTGTTGAATCGTCGTCATTATCGGACGTTGAAGAGAAACGTTTGAGTCGTCTTTGTCACCATGACTCCATACATGATCATCTTCAGAGCCATACAATGCATTCGATATACAGCACTTCAAAAAGTATTTGATAATTATACTCGGCGGCAAATCTTCCCAAGCTTTTGAAATCCATCCTACAATCGTACCTGCTGAGGCTGGTCTAATTTTGCCAGTTGGTGTGAGGGGATGATCATTTTTAGTCAACCACTGATTGTATTACGCACGAATACGATATTTAAAGGCTTTATTAACACCCACATCAAGTGGCTGTAACTGATTTGTCATACCTCCAAGAATGACTACTAAATCGCATTTTCCATTTGCCAATCTGGTTTTAATGCTGTCAGATAAATGACCGCGAAACGCATCCGTCACTAACGTGCTATCTCCTTTGAGAAGTCCACCGGGTCTACGCTCCCATACGCATCCTAACCAATCTTGCATAAGTTCACTTGTCATTCAGGCACTTTGTTGGGCTCGAACAATAACCCCATCACAGGTTTCTTCTGGAACAGTTTTTCTGTTCAGGATTACATACGACGGTAACTTATTGCCAGGCAAATTTAAAACGAATTTAAAACGCACCCATTATTTTAGACGTTGAACAGTGAAAAAGTGCGTCCTAAATTCGAAGTAATACGGTAATTGTAAAATAATAGAAGGGGACCGAACTGCATCTAACAAGAAAGAAAAGCGCCTGTGATGAAAGACAACAAACACAGAAACAAAATAAAAATTGTTGAAAGCATATGTGTGGAGCACAGCACAGTATGCCTATGAAATACGGGCATTAGGAAAATCAGACAGAAAAACGGTAGCCGCCTTTTCGAATGCTGTGCTTCAGATGTATGAGGCTGATAGCATGGGCAGACAAAGTTAATAACAAATAGGTTATAGAAATAGTAGGGGAACAAGGATATCTGTGGGAAAAAATAGGAGAAATAGAAGGGCAGAATACGTTCTGAGGCATTTTTGGGGAATAGTATGGGGTATATTACAAGTAGAGATAGGAAAAAAGAGGCAGATGTAGACCTAGATCAGATAGTGATAGATGCAGACTGTGCAAATTTCAGGGAAATGTGTAAGTTAGTTCAGAATAGGAAACAATGATGGTACGCGTCTAACCAGTTCCAGAACTGAAGACCTAATGATGATGATTTCTTGTTCAAATTTTTAGTATATTGACATCTACTTCCATCCAAATAAATGTCGCAGGTCCGTTAAGCGTACCAACGATCCATACTTTGATGCCACACTTCAGCAGTGGTATGACGAAAATGATGAACCTGAAGGGTTATCTAAGTGTGATTTATCACAGTAAGACAGCCAACAAATTCTACCTCAAACAGATAACTCAGATTTTGATGACGGCGACAAAACCGCTTCATCTGATTCTAGTGGCGAATGTGAACAGGAATATGAGGACCAAGTCATAACCACTCCTGATAATAATATTGTAAGTAGGATCATTTGGAAGTCGCCTTTACCACAAAGATAAACAACAGCTGCTGGTGTAATAACTGCAACCCCTCAAAATACCTGAGACTATGTTGTTATCAAATCTATCATTATATAAATTATGCATAGTACAAATCTCGAAGCTAGGCGAATATTCTAAAAGTAATAATAGTTATTTATAGCATAAGTGGGGTGTATGCATTATTATACGTAACTGAAAATACTGCACGACGAGGACATAGTCCGAGTCGTGTAATATAATGAACGTAAGAAAAATGCTGTTACTCCACGTGTACTATACAAAATTTTATCTATAACTGCGAACAATTTTATCTACCTAAAATTAAAAAAATTCTAAAATCAAATCCAGTTTGTAAGTTTTGAAAATCAATAAGCAAAGGCAGTGTTATGGTAACCAGACAAACTTGCTATAAACAAAAGTGAGTTTTCGTTTTTACATTTTCTTGTGAAAGTAGTGGTGTTGAGTAAAATAATGAATGATTTAGAAAATGAAAACCTCCTTTTAAAATTGAAAAATGTGCTGCAAAAGCGGTAGCTTCAGTTTTATCAGATAAATCGAAAACCAAGTATGAACAATTTTATAAACGATTCACTGAATATCAAAAACGAAGCAAAAGAGAAAGTGTTATTGGAATTTTTTGAAAAATTATCCAAGAATTACAAATCATCTAGTCTTCCGCGTTCTATTCTATGCTGCGGCCTATAATGTGTATAAGGTAATATGTTAGCATCGGTAAATTCAATAATTTATTTGCGTTTTTGAAAAAGAAGTCAGCGCTATACAAATAAAAAAAATCAAGAATATTAACGAAAGAGTATGTTTAGTATATGAAATTTTTAAATATAATATTTAAGGTTGGTTTAATTATTGAACTTGGAGGTGCATGCAGAGTGGACGAGTTAACTAATTTGCTGTTAGAAAACATAAAAAAATGAAGGACAGATTTTTCATATTTTCATACAGGATACGAAAACCAAACTTTCCCGAAAATTTTTTATCGCTGACGTGGGAAACGACGGTGTGAATATGGTCGAAATAATACGATAACACTTCGCTCTGCGTCCTGGACATGCCGAACATGGAACATTTTTTGTTAGTTACAGAGGTGGTAAATGCATAAAGCTTCCTGTTGCTATAAACACCGTTTCGTCCCTAAACCCTTATACATTTACCTGTTTCCTCGCACAATAGGGTCTTAGTGTGAGTGCGGGATGGTAACTCGTTTACGCGCCTCAGTCGCAGATTGAACACACCAGTGCACTTTTGAATACCCGCAAGTCTCGTTCTGCCACAGTGTACGTTCGTCATAGAACACGCTGGTAGTAAGTATAGTCGAAATTAGGAAAGAGTGAATGCACGTCATCAACCGTATTCGTATGCATCAAGATTAATCAATTGACTGTTTAATAAAGATTTCAAGAAATATTCCCATTGAAAATCGAAAATAATATAATGAAAACAACAAAATATAAAAGCAAACCTAAATATAAAGGTGCAGTTATAAGTTATGGTTATGTTGTATTAAAAATGACATGTGTTAAAAAACCGCACAAATCAACTTAAAGACTTCATTAATATAAGTGTAATATAGTTAGGACAAGCGACAGTTTACTGTTCGCATTCTTTACGTATCATAAACTACACAGCGTAAGTCGTTACTAAGCTACTTTGCTCGAAACACGGGCTACTTGTATTCTATCTTTCTCTTACATGTTAAATACGCCCATTGTATATGCGGAACTATATCTTGGATTGGATCAGAAATTAATGACGTGCATTCAATCTTTCCTGATTTCGACTATACATAATTGTGTGCATGCACTATTGTTACATCATTTGCATCCAAAGTCATATTGGTTGGTCTTTTCCTATAAAACATTCCTTTTGTATATTATCCAATATCCACTTATATCAACCCGCGTTACGCCTTCTTAATTAATCCGCACGCAGCAAAAACTTTTAGTGTAACGTCGAAGAAGATTGCTTTTTTCCTCAATTTATTGCAGCCTCAAGAAAATACGGGGCACTGTTTTCGACGGTCGTCTATTTCACTTGTAGTTAACTGTGGAGTAGACCTAACTATAAAAGGTATGGTGAAGGTGAAGGTTATATTGAAGTGTCCCTTGAAAACAAGAAAAAATCGCTACAAAAGTTCTTGGAGAAAGATTGCCGCGAGTGAAGCTACTACAAGTGCTTACAAACAAAATTAAAGCATTGTTAATAAAAATACAGACCAGTTAAATTCATCTGGTATTAATGTTACGAATTGTCGACGTTTTGTTGTTAATAAAAATAATCATTAAACTTTGATCTCTTTCTTTAATATTCCACTAATGGGGTAAATATGTCATATTAGTCCAATAGTTGTGTAATGTGCTTCATTATTCAACTGAAACAGTGTTAAATATATGGAATAACGAGGCTCTTATAATCTAAAGCTATTATAAATAAAATATGAAAATACTACATTATCAGAAAAGATATTTTTTATAGGTATACTGCTCCCTGCAAGTGTAGAGAAAAATTGAGATGTCGCACTAAGAGAACTCTTTAGAAACGACTTTTGGAATCCCGTTCATAAAACTAGTTTTCCAATTCATAGATTTGAAACAATTCTAAGGACTACCATTTGACGATAAACGAACCCGCCCTGAATGATTGCAAACTTACAACACCGCGGCAATATCCTACATATTTGTCTTGATCCTTGAGGCTTATCGCAAGATTATCATTCCTTCCAAAAGTCTAACCATTGATGAACAATTATTAAACTTTAAAGGTATACGCAATGTTTTGCAATAAATGCCTAGTACGCCAGGGAAACATGGTATTAAAATATTTTGGCTTTGTGACGCTGAAACATCTTATGCTATTGACGGTTTGGTTTATACTGACCGACAACCTGGTCAGGTAGTTCAGAAAATCCAAGCATCGGTATTGATAAAACTTTGTAAGTCTGTTATGGGGACTTTTAGAAATGTCACAATGGATAATTTCTTCACTTTTGCTAACAAAGAGTTTAACTGTAGTTAGTTGGTACACTAAAGTTTAATAAACTAGCAATACCTAGAGAAATGTTTAAATCTTCAACTCGATTAGTACGATTGTCGGAGTTTGGCTTCCAGAAAGATATTACAATAGTTAGTCACGTAAAAAAAAACCGAACTGTCATACTCAGCATGCGATTTTTCTTTTTTTTTCCAATGCTCCACCCGAAGGTACTACATTGGCCAGGAAGCGAGTTTTCTTACCTGGAAAATTTAGAATTTTGCCGAACCCTTGCTGTTTCAAGCAAGGTAAGGATATTTAACGTGCATGACAACACTCACACACGGGACCTCCATTCTACCTCTCATCCGAACGAGAGTGTATTTTTGTGAAAAATGCTCGCCTAACATTTTTCAAGCGGACCATGTCGGGATTTAAACCCGGGACCTTGGGCGTAGTAGTCACACACACGCCAACTACGTCACGGAGCCGCCTTGTCATACTCAGCAGCATGTATCATGATAAGTCTGCTCATTTAGAAACTAACAAAAAGAAGCCTAAAAGTATAACATTTTATAACGCGACTAAAGCTGGAGTGGAATCGATGAACCAAAAAGCACGTTATTATGTATGTAATAGGCAAATAAAAAGGTGGCCCCTTTTGATGTTTACTAATATTTTGGACATAGCCGGTATCAATTCCTTTATATCGACACGTAGAATCCAAAGTATTATGTTCACAAACTCTTAAAAGAAGACTATTTTTGCAAGAACTGGCACGAGAAATGGTAATTCCGTATATGAAATAAAGAATGCAATACCCTCAACTTAAAAAGCATGATTGAGGCAATGATACGGTGTAGTGTAACTGTAACTCCAACTGAATCTGCCAATGGAGGACCCTCATAACGACAAAGAAGCCGTAAAAGCACTACGACTATGTAGTTCATTATTAGGTTATGGTTGTTTTATTACTCTATTACATAAAACATTTTAGTACTTTCCTGATAATGAGATTGTTCACTAAAGCAACTGTACGTTTCTGAACATCTGATATACATGTTTCATAGTTCGCACATTCTCTCAATAAGTAGCATGCCACCTATCGTACAACTATCCACTCCTGTCATCTTACCATTCCTGAACATTTGTTTAACTCTGCATACTTAATCCTCATTTACTTCATCAATTACAGTTACGATTTTAATCTTTCCTTTGGTTTCCTCTCGTTTTTCATCATCAATACTACCGTCGTTCTCTTAAATCTTCTGTTTTCCAAATTACTTCTAGCTCATACTGCATACCACACATTTTATTCTGCACTTTTGCTCTGCACGTTTCACACACTTCTAGAATAACTTCTCATTCTTTTCAAAATCAACGTCTGTCCTATCCGACTATTTCGCTTTCATTTTATGTTTACTATTTTTACGACCTTTTTAACATACATGTTCTTCTGCCTACAAATACTTTGTAACATTGTTACGTGTAAAATGAACATTAAATTAATAAATTTTGATTTGCCCTGAACGAACAGAGACCCCTGTAACAGTAGAAGGGAGCGTTAGTTGGCTGCAGTGACGCGGGAGTGGGTTTGTAATAATTGTAATAAAAATGTTTGCAAGGAGCATAATAAAATTCTGTGAAATAACTGCATCTAATTGATTATAAAATCGTGACTTTTTAATATCACAGCATTTTATTAGCATAATTAATTATACTCCGCTTTTGTTAAATAAATAACATTTCAAAACGCTTTAAACATTATTTTTATTATATTGCGTATAGTTTATACGATGGGCCACAGAGACTCCTGTTATGCATTATTGTAATAGTTATTTACACACCAAGCTCGAAAAGTGGTACGTACAAAATTTTTGTGCAGCCACAAATAATTTCACAATAATAGAACTACAATATTTCAATTTTTAAATAATTTACAAACTTGAACAATTAATTCACAAGAACTTACTGACACATAACGAGTACCGATACGGTCACTGACGTAACATGCCTACTTTGTTGTTAATGTAATTGTTCACATATGAATCCGACAATCATTTTTCCAATCACTTGTGCCACTTTTCCGATCTCTTATGTCACCTTACTGAACTAGCTCGACAATAACGTATTTTCCGAGCTGAAAAATGATCGGAAACATGGGTTTTCTATATCGGCCGAACAAAAAATATATTGTTGTGTACCTAAGGGTTAAACATGCATTTATTCGAAATTCAAATTTGATATATCGCTTAATTATTGCACTGGACGTTGATGTTGGACAATCACTTCCCACACCGACGAAAATTCTCTGATTATAAATATCTAAATATAAAGGAAAAGATACAAAACAAATCGTCAGGACACCTATCAGGTAAACCGTCAAGACGCTTATGTGGATAGTATGACGCTTACTAGAGCATCGGGAATGACGTATTTGAGGGATTGCCATAGAGTCCGTCACGGCTCACTTACAAAAAAAAACTTTTTTCTGTGACAGAAAAAAAAATTTGACATTTAATGTTTCTTGACAGGTAACAAAATGTCACTTTTTATGAATTTACTTTTTTCCCCGGGAAAAAATTAGTACTTTTATCCCGGGTATGAGTAAGTAAGACCACGAAGATATTTCATTTAAAGCCGGGTCCGCATTTTTAAAGTTCGGGTGTAACATAACATCGTATCATAACTTCATCGCGTTCAAAACAACCGATATAAACACCTTAAGTAAGCAATTTTTTAAACCACTCGCAGAATTAAATTCACAGATATTTGATTACTTTAAAGGTTTCCTTAGCAACGCAAGTCTAACTGTCCCTATAAGTACAACATCCTACTTGTTTGAAACTTTAAATTTGACATCGATTGATTTTTTTGACTTTAATATATTGTAATATTTTTCAATATTAAATCATCGTTTTGCCTGTCACAGAAAAAAATAGTGTATTATACACGGGTAAAAATGTAAGATTTTAACTCTCGAGCTAAAATCTAGTACTTTTTCCCTTGTATAATAAATAACTATTTGTTATATATTCATTATCAAAACAATATACAAACTTTATACAACCTTATTACTCCAATGTCACCTAGTTCCTCCATTCTAGGAGGAACGAGAGTTTAGCTTTTAACGAATGTCTTTTGACTAAAAAAATTACTTTGCATACATTCTTGGTTTTCCTCTACTTGACGTTTAATATATATGTTTTCAATTTTGCTTAGATCCGTCTGCAAGCAATTCACTCCGTTGGTGAATCATGTATGTACGTACGTAGTATCTACCGTTGTTGCCCACACTAGTAAAACGTGGCCAATGCCCAGAAATTCACTCTTAACTTTTTCCAGTGCGTAAAACGATCTGAGAAACATTATTTTAGCACTGACCCTCGTTGAGAGGATTATTTAATTTAAGTCCAAATTTCATGGTGGTATTTTATCTTGGAAGCAGCAGCCCTTATGCTCAAAAACCTACTTTTAAAGCATTCCACCCGACAAACCGATCACAGTCTTTCATTTTACCACTTACCTTAACTTCTGCTGTTGCTTGAATTTTCAAAGTTCAACCACAAGTTTGCGGAAATTTTAAGATTTTGTCTTCGTGAATTTTAAAAAATTTCTGCCAACGTAAGGATTCAACTACACAGAACCCTAGCTAGAATCTGTGGTCATATCAACGTTAAATCTATCACCTTGACATATTTATTTTTGAGTTAGACTACGTGGTTGTTCTTCGAGTTTTACCTTATACCCTAGGTTTAGGTTCAAAATGTCCCATCGCCTCCCACTATAAGCTACGGCACATGATCATGGGTTGCAATCTTTGACCAAGGTACGTGACCTTTTGGTCGTATCGATGTCAAATCTGTCATTTTGACATATACTGTATATCTTTTTTTGAGCTTGTTTTTTGGGGTTGGGTTGAATTGAGTTAGTTTAAATTACATTAGGTGGTTTCCCTTTTGAGTTTTAGCTTTATCCGAATGGGATAAGATTCATAGATTAGGTTGGCGCTGAATTTTGCTTAAAACAGATTATTTTGACTAAGTAAATTATCAAATTTGTATACATTTCCTGTGCGCTGATTATTTAAAGAATTGTTTATCCAAAACCTAAAGTTTATAGTATACATAATACAGATGCCTAACAGTAGTGTAAATAGAAGCAAATTCTAAAGTTCTCGGTATGAAAACCGATTTAGAATGCTTAAGATAATCAATCTGATTCCTGGCTGCAAATAATTCCGTGTAAAATATCCTTCTTAGGAATAATTTTGGATTCCAGCTAAAAATTATAACAACATGCATTTCTTCTAACAACTACAGTTTGTTGTCAATAAATTTTTTCTTATTTAGATTTATGTATTTAATTGCGTTTATTAAATGCAAAATCCTATCTCGCTTGATACTTCAGAAAAATTCAATCGGTTTTGAAAATAAGCTCTACTAAAAACCTAAACCTAAATTAATTTTTTAATTATAAAATAAATCCAGCAGTTGAAGTTAAAGCCACTAGTGGGTATAACGCATTGCTCCTAACTTTAAAACAAATCCGTTGGAATTTAAATCTACGCATTCAATTTTTGAAAATGGGAATAAGGAGTTGTATGGTAAAAATTCCTCCTGAAATATAATCCACGAAAAAAGCTTCTGTATAAGTTTCTGTATAAGTAAATCCCACCAATAGGGTTCGGTTATTTCCTTTAAGCAATACAATTTTTAGGTTTCGTGCATTCTTGATCTAAGAAAGGATTAATTTTTGTATCTTATATTGTTCATACTCAAGGGTTGTCAAATTTATAATAGGAGTTTTTAAGGTTAAAGATGATACCATGGTCACTTGATATTCTAAAGTACTGCAGTTTTATGATTCGTTTGTTTTAACTAATAACGTATGATGTCGTAGGCATCATCGTCTTGGCACAAAAAAATTCAAACGCAAAATTTATACTGATGCAGAAAATGAAAATCCCCTTTCTCTGGTGCTAGTTAATCTTTCGGTAAGACACATTTCACATATATTAGATAGAGAAAAACAAATCAGGTAATTTCAATTTGCAGTCTTAATTCATTCCTTCAAATTTTGACGAACATAACCTCGAATTGATTTATGTTGGGAAAGCTTTTTGGTTAAACACTTCGTCATTACCATCAAAACAGATAACATTTAACCTAAGTAGGAACACCTACGTTCCCATTAAATCAACCACTTCATGTTGGACAAAAGCAAGTTAATTATTAACATCTAGTTTTCCTATTATATGTATGAGACAGGAGAGATACCTAAAGCTTTCAAACCGAACACCATAGTCACTATACCAGGCTAGATGTGAAAATGTTCGAACAATACGTTTGACAGCACACGTGTCAAAAATATTAACTAGAATTGTACAAAGATGGATGGAAAAAAGGCTGAAGAAATACCAGAAGATCAATTTGGGTTTAGGCGAAACAGGGAAACACGGCAGGCCATCTTAGCTTTAAGGGTGTTATCGGAAAAACTGTAGAAAAAGGAGAAAGCGTGTATATAGGGTTTGTAGATCTAGAAAAAGCATTCGACAATGTCAAGTGGGAGAAAATGTTCGAAATACAAAAATTGCAATGAATTATAGAAATAAACAAATAGTACATAATTTATACAAAGAGCAAACAGCGGTAATAGAACTAGAGCAGAAACGTAGAGAAGTAAATATTAGGAAAGGAGTGAGACAAGGATGTGCCATATCTCCTAATTTTTAACTTGTAGATCGAAGAGGCAAAGGATACTGTCAATGCAGAAAGACATTTGGAATTATTATGCAGGGACAAACGATGGATATGCTTAGACTTGGAGATGATATAGCGGTATTAGCATCTAGCACGTAAGAGTTAAAAGCAGCTCTTAAGGAAAACGTACTAGCAGGGATACGGTATGAAAAGAGATAGAGGTAGACCTAGATTAGACTATTGCACACAGATAGTGAAAGATGTAGGATGTGGGAATTTCAGAGAAATGTGTAGGTTAGCTCAGAATAAAAATCAACGGAGGTGCGCGTCCAACCAATTCTAAGACTGAAGACTTAATGATGATGAGTTTTCTTTTTAAAGTATCAATTGTTACCGAGTTATACACAGTCACAAATCGCTCAGCATGTATTTATAATAAACCCTCTGAAATAATAATCTTCAGTAACTATAAATAAATGAATATTTGTTCTATTTAACTGTATAAACTTGTAACCGTACCCACAGCACGTTTCTGTTGTTAGTTTAAGAATTTACAGAATAATTTTGTTCGTCGGAAACGTTTTCCAGTAAGTAAATGTTGATAAATTTATTTTTTTGTTTTGCTTAAGAATGTTTATATGTATTTGTAATGAAAACAATTGTGTAATAGTCCTGTATTTGTTTTTCACACCAAATGTAAAGGTGATAGTTCCAGCCTTGTAATTAAATATATTGCAATTACCTAGAGGCGTGATTAATATACAGGTAATTTCACATTTGATTCTAAAAACCTTTCTTTTCAGTTATAGGTTGATTTTAGCATTAGTGTACTCTATTATTTCTTCTGTGAATTTGAGGGTAGAATCACTTTCATGTTCTAAGGTTTTAAGCATCCTCTTCTGGTACTTTTCCCTAGAAATTCCCGTATTTCGAGATCAGGTAGCGTCCAAGATACTTCCCAATCAAGATATATTTCACACACGATGGCATTCCAAGACCTATAAACACTTACACCACCCGTCCCACCGAGTTAGTCAGCAATCATTCTTATTGATAGAATCGAGGTTTTTCGTACTTTGTTGAAACAAAATTTTTATCGGGGTACTTCACCGGCGGCTGTGTGACTTAGGTGGTACGCAAGTGACGTAAGTTCAAGGTCCCGGGTTCGATTCTCAACACGGACCGCTTGAAAAATGTTAGACGAACCATTTTCACACAAATACGTCCTCGTTTGGATGAGAGATAAATGTAGGCCTCGTGTGCGGATGTTGTCACGCACGTTAAAGAATCCTACCTTGCTTGGAATAGCAAGAGTTCGGCAAAATTCAAAATTTCCAGGTAAAAAAAATTCGCTTCCTGGCTGGTCAACGTAGTACTTACGGGAGGAACATTGGAAAACCACTTGTAGGGGGTACTTTAATAAGTTTCTTTGTGAATTATCGACTATATTTTCTGGGATCAAAACCGTACATAACAACCTTCACAAAAAATTATCATACTTGAGACTCGCTTAGGTAACGGCTTTGGTAACGGCTTAAATCACAATGAAACGATGAATTCCTATTAAAAAATGTAACCATGCCCCAAGAAGCATTCACGATGACAAAAAAAAATTTGAAATTAGTTGCTGTATTCGATATGAGTTCGCATTTAGATAGACAAATATACAAGAAAGTAATAAAGCGTCAAGAACATTATATAAAAAAAGTAAATTTAATTTTAAAAAAAACTTTTTAACCTGCGTCAAGATTTAAAATATATACATGTCTTCTCTCCAGCAGACACTTTAGCCCGTCAGTCATTTCTTTTGTGAATATTATGTTTTTGCTAAGTGGTTTTGAAAGTCATACAGTTCGATAATTCACTTCGATTTTATGCGTTGTCCATGACCACGGAGCATTTATTACTTGTATATACAATTCAAAGGTAACGTGTGATTTTAAATGATATTTATCTTGTTGCCTGACAAGAAAGCTATGAAGTTGAACACTGCATCAACACTATGC
This sequence comes from Platerodrilus igneus, assembly GCA_036346225.1. Lineage (NCBI taxonomy): Eukaryota > Metazoa > Arthropoda > Insecta > Coleoptera > Lycidae > Platerodrilus > Platerodrilus igneus. Next base: position 740,818 of record JARFIW010001358.1, read on the forward strand.
AATACTTAAAAGTAAAATCTATATCAAGAAAATAATAAAAAGAAACAGAAATACAGGCGCCGTGCATTTATAATAAAAAGGAATTTAGATACAGATAGTTGTGGATAAATGCACATTATCGTGCATTTAACAGCACGCAATAAACGGTAGGTACGAGTAGAATTTTTTGCAGAAAATTACAAGCTATCTTTTCCTAGGTGAAGTCTTGTGTCGCCATCCGGCCATTCTGTAGAAGTCTAAGCTATGTATACGGTGTGCTATTTTTAGATTGCATATTATGATCTTCTAAGAAGCTATAAATAACAACTCGAAGTTTAAAGATATCAATTAATGCAAGTTGTTTATTACTGCATAATAAAATGTAGCAGTAAAATTAATACAATGGAAGGCGATCTTGAGGATATCCTCAATGAGAATGTATTTCATTACAATTTCAAGTTCATTTGTAACTGGGTAACAAGGTTCCTCTAACATTTTAATATGAATGCACCGAAAATTATTTCATTTTTTAACGGAGTAGAAAATCTAATTCGTCCAAGTAATGCAAAGTGGAAAATTTTCAAAACCCAAATTCAACAACATATTTTGAGTTATGTTTATAATTACACGACTGTGTTAGCTTTATGTGAATACACAAATGCACCAACCTGGCGAGCTGTAAAAACATCGAAACACGTAATTGGTTGTTTTTTTTTAGTAAATTGTTAACAAACATAACTGATTTGTAATTTATTTTCGGATTGAAAACCGACTACATACCTTCAAAACGACTATAGTGCAACATTTGTGTCGAATTTGGCTAGACGTTTTGGAAATTTTCCACTTTTTATGTAAATTTGAATCCCGTTTATGATTTCACGACTATTGTTGACTTTTTGTGAAGAGAAAAATAAGACCTATTTGACAGCGATACCGGCTGTTGGCTATTTTCTCTTTGCAAGTTGCCACTTAACAAAACTTATGCATTCTAGTACGTACCGATGACACGAAAACGAAAAGTAGCATTTACGAGCATAATTCAACAGAAACACGCGTGATCAACGTAGCCATGATTTCGTTTCTATAGCAACGGAATGCATTTGTGCGTATTGTTTGTCTAAGTAGTACTGACGCATCTGTGAAAAATATTTGCAACTTACTTTTTTTTAAGTGTGGTGACTGAATTAAAAATGGCATCTAAGGTAGAACTTTCGTCCAAAAACAATCTAGGTGCCGTTATTCAGTTTTGGGCTGCTGAAGAGTGTCAATCAATGAAAATTTATATGAAAATGAACGCTGTGAATGGTGACTATTTTTATTCTCATATGGCAGTGGTTGAATGGTGCAATAAATTTCGACAAGGAAAAGAATCCAGTAAAGATTTGGCCCGTCCCACACCAGCATGTATTGCAGCGTCAGATAAAAATTTGAGGCAGCTGGAAACTGCATTGCGCGCACAAATATACACATCAAGTTAGATAACTTTCTCAAATATTGAACATCAGTGTAGGAAACTGGCCATGTGTTTGGTCCATTAAAACAATCATTAAAAGGATGCTGGTTCATTTCGGATGCTGAAGTAGAGGTTGCTGTTACAGAATGGTTCCGTAAATAGCCGCAAGAATTTTACCAGCAGGGAATCTATAGACTAATCCACAGTGGGACGGGCTCATGCCTTACTGTTAATGGAGATTTCTTTTAAAATCGTTGAATAAACACTACTTTACAGGCTGTAAACGTGTTTCCGTCGAACTATCCTCATACATTGGTATGTAAAAGAGTTAATTAGTAGTACCAATTACTTGTACCAGAAAATTATAAACATGAGACTGTTTAAAAACAAGAAGCATAAACACCTCTAACCGCTGTCAGCATTCTACCAACAGTGCAGAAACGGCGACGGAAGGTTAGTAGGAAATAAATAGATATGGTACCTGGTCACTTTCCTGAACTTACTACTAATCCAAGCACGAGTGCAAGTATTAGCCTAATCGTTTACACTAAATTAGTAATAGGTTAGTAGCTAGCTTACCACTTACTGGTACAAGTAACAAATTCATTTACTATAACAATGTAAACGTCACTTAACACCAGGAAGATTGGAAAAATACGATATACCAACCCCAAATCAAAACGAGGGACGTATGAAATATGATTCATTTGAGAAGTATTGGCTACTAGCATATAGAATAGAGTACACAAAGCTGTCTTACTGGCTTGAGGATAGATTGGAAATACGGGTAAGTGGAGTACATGTGTCCGATATGAAACCATACAACAGACTAATGCAATGAAATAAACGAGTTGTAAGAAGTTTACTGATATGTAAGAGGATTGCCCTACAGTATCAACGAAAGGGGCTCCGGCTGTTGGTGTGCATTTATGTATTTAACTGATCTTTTCAGAGCGAAACTTCCATTGCTAAGATGATGGGCCCAACCGCGAAGGATTTTATAAAGAAAGGAGTTTCAGTCACCTTCACGGACGAGAGCACTGACATGGAATACGAGAACTCGACCGATCGCAGAGAACGGGATTACCAATTAATATCTGAAAACGGAAACAATGACACTAACCACGACAGACAGACAAAAGTGTTTATTTTTTATATAATGCCTAGGCCAAAGAACCAATCACTGCACAGCTGTTTATGTTTAAGGTGATTTCCTTATTTCTATGGTTCGTATACTTAAATATAGAGAAAATAAAAAGAAGACACGCTAAGGGACAAGTTTCTAGACTTCGGAGTACCTGGAGTCGGAAAAACAAGTGCACATTCTATCTAAGTGTTACAAACTTACAATACCAGGCTGAAGGTCTAAAGTTCGCAACCTTAACCTAAGTTAAACCCTATCATGCCCTTTCACCTCCCGACCATTGGCAGCCGGAAATCAGGAGCTGAATTGGCGAGCTGACCTATGACACATGTACCTCGCCCATCGACAGCCGGAAATCGGGTATACATGTGTAGATCCTAAACTACCTATCCTATCTAGCCCTATTCCTATTTCTACTTATAAACAAAATAACAAATAATGAAAAATGACAGCTAAACCAAACTTAACTAATTACAAAAGCAGTTCATAAAATTTATGTGACCCGGTTAGTTGAAAGCGAGCGCTGAACCTGCACTGTGTTAGTACGGCGCAACAATTACACTACACTGCTGGTTATTGTTACCGGGGTGTATCTCGTCCCTGCAAGATCCGTTTGCAAGTGTAGTTAAATGGATATGGGAAATGTGTGATTAGGTGATTGATGGAGGGTAGGGCTGTGCTGGGATCTACGTTTATTAAGTGTTTAAGGTCTTAAGTAATGTCTAATGTGAATGAGCAAGTGTATAATAGATGCATAGCGGTGTATATTTTTCCACAGTTGCATAGATCGATGCCCGAGAGGTTAAATTGAAAAAGTTTGACATTCAAGTTTCCGCGTTCAATAGGGAATTGTATTGTAGGCCGGGAAGATAGAGGAATTTGATCTGGGATTTCTGTGAGTGTTGGAAATATGTTGTAAGTGTGTCTATCCTTATTGGGGGCACTCCAGGATTCCTGCCAGGACATCTCTAGCGAGCTCCAAATAAGGATCTTCAGTTCAGATGGTCTTGTGTTCCCTATAAACCGTAGGCATAGGGTGCGGTCGTATAGTTGTATCGAAAGTATGACCTTGATGTGTTTGCGCTGGATCATAGCATGTATAATGAGATTGATTGAAGGTATTGTAAGGAGGACATACAGTGCTTCCGTAGAGGTAGTTCTGTACGCCCTGGAGCAGGAAAGAGGAAGGGTCTGAAACAGGAATGGGAAGCTCTTCTATGGTGTACGTTGGTGTATTGAAACCAAGAGTGTGCAGCGTATCGTACGGTTTATATTGTTACGTTGTTTATAATGAGTGTCTTAGTTAGTTGTGAGAGTAAGCGTGGAAGACATGTTTGTAGGTTGTGAAGAAGTAACGTAGTTTTATTTCTAAAATGTATGATGAACAGAAACCAAGAAGAACAAGAAGAAGTCCAAACACAAGAAACCGACAGCAGTAATAGAACCAGACAGGAATACTCCCTCCCCAACGCCCGGCCAAGAATACTCCAACAGTGACCAGAAGCTACGCCAACCGCCGCCACCATCTTCACTATGGAAACATCACACGCTGAACAACGTACAATACGATCTTCAATCAACAATCGCATGTCACATATTTTCATTGACAAGTTGACAAGTTCCCTGACTTTCTACAATATGCAGAACAAATAATGAAGACGTTTCTAAAAAAGGAAGTAAACATCAAAGCCATGGAGCAAGGCTGCAAATTCAGCGACAATTACGCTTCCTACAAGATTATCTGAAAAAGAGTAACGTCGAATTCTACACTTAAGCGGTGAAAGCAGGGAGAGAGCTCAAGGTGGTCATCAAAGGGCTAGCTTCTAACATTGCTGCTGAAGATATACAAGCCGAACTAAACAACACGAGAATAAAAGTTATATATGCGACGAAACTACACGGAAGAAACGGTAGTCACAATAACACCTTCTCCATGTGTCTAGAAAATGATTCCAAGTCACGAGAAATCTACAACACCAGAAGCCTGCTGTACTACTACTGACTCACCATCCAAGCCTTCGAATCTAAAGTGGAATTACAGCAATTCTTTGCTTGTCAAAGGTTCGACCTTTCCACCTTAAACTCCAGCTTTAAAAAATTCTTCGTTAACAGCTGAACTAAGCGGACGTGTTTTACAGAGCTCCGAGCTTCACTGTTACAAGTAAGTTTTTAGTAAAGTTTTGATTTTAATTGTGTGTTAAAACAATACTGTACGGCGTTAATTTTTCGAACCCGGGACAGTGAAATAAACTCAAAAAACAAAATGTTAATCGGTTAAATAATAAAGTGCGTTTTGCTTTCAATTTTAACTAAAATTCGCGTTCAAAACCAAACAAAATTAAATTTCGGCTTAATAAATCAAACACTCCATAAATTAGCACCCAAAAACAATTAAAAAAACAACTTAAAAAGCATTTGTAATAAATTAGGAGTTTTTATAGTAAAGAGCGCGAAATCGAGTCAAAAACCCCGTGCAACCAGCAAATAAATTTGTAAAATTTTTGTAGTTTACGTATAATAAAATAACTCTAAAACCAAAACCTAAGCTTTTTTTGAATTAAATAGCGTAAAAACTGCAATTTTTACATTAAAATTAAATAAAATATTTTAAATTTTAAGAGCCGGTGTACTTAAACGATCTTTAAATTTATATTTTGGTCCAATTAGTGATGTAACAGTACAACTTTGTATCAGTTACCGAAAAAACAAGTAATTAGTGTCGATCCGGTGTCGCATTCCATTCTATTGCATTCCATTAACACGTTTCTACTCGTTCGTTTGAATAGTTAAATTTGAACGAACCAACCAGAGTCGAAAATTTTATAAATTTTATTTCTTGAAATGGATTCGCTTTTTAAAATTTGAATTGGAGGTTTGAAATTAGAATAAATAAATAAATACAAAGCTGTTTACGGTTCATTTTATAAATAATCCAGGTATTTTTAACGGGTTAGCGACTTTATTTTTTTTCGTCGCTGTTATTTGTGACGTTTAGTGGTTTATTTCAACTTTGCGTCGTTTATGCGTCGCGACGTTTCTGTTGTTTTGTTGTTTTTTTGTTAACATGGTGGTCCACCGTGACGACGAGCCGTTGCCAAGAAGAAAGAGGATCGACAGCACGGAACGAGTTAGATTGGAGGCTGAAGGCGCGGTCGGGAAGAGGCTGAAGTGATGCTGAAGGATGTGATGTTGGAGACTCGGGAGGTCGGAAGAGTCGAAACCACTTGTGGATGTTGCTATGCTGGAATTTCCCTCAACATGGAGAGGACAGCGCAAAACGTCGACAAGCAGTAACAGAAGCGGTCTCGACGAAATGGACATTTTGATGTTTGGGGCGAGAAAGGTGCATACCGTAGATGGTGCCGACAACCTCTGCCACGATTGTTGTCAACGACAAGAAGGTAACTCGGAACGTCGCGGCTTTGCGTAGGGGATGCTGGAAGGCCAAGCGTTGTAACAGGAGGTCCAGAGGAGATCGGTGCTGTTTCAGGTCATCAGGGTTCCAGGAGTCACCGAACGTCGGTGCCGGGAAAGGCATCGCCCGCTGCAGCAGCTGCTGGGGCCAAGCCTACGTTTGTTGTCAGGTCTACGACAAGCCAGAAGAGAAAGATGTTATATGAATCCTTGGAAGAAGGTCGATTCCGCTCGAGATGGATTTGTTATTGACGGAGTTCAAGGTGGTGTTATTGTCGAGTGTGCTGGTTATGAGGATGCAATTGGAGTCCAAGGTCGGAGAAAACTACAAGGAACTTGTAGCGAAGACCATCGAGAAGATTGTTCTCCCGGAGGTCGAAATGGGGATGAAAGCTGAAGAGCTTGTCCTGTTGATCGCGAGCCAGAATCCCCGTTGCTACAATTGGTAGCTGGAAGACAACCTGAGAGTGAACTTTGGGTTTGGCGGAAAGGGTCCTAAGGCTCCATTCGCCAGTGTCGTCTTCGAAGTGACCCCCACACTTCGAAGGCGTATATTAGCTGATGCTATAAACCTCAGGTTGCTAAGAGTGTGGGTCCGGAACCACTTCTCGATAACGTAGTGCTACCGGTGCTACGAGCGACCATCGATCGAAGAGGTGTAGGGAGAAGGTACAGTGGTGCGGTAACTGTGTCGAAGTCGGACATGAATTCAAGCATTGTCAGAAGGCTGTGTGGTTTGCGCCAAGGCAAATGACGGAACAAGCGGTGGCGCGAAGGTCAATACGCGCCACGACGCTAAGTCAAGCAGATGCCCCATCGATGCTACCAACGTCTGAAGAACGCAATCATACGCAAGATCAATTATATATTGTGAAGACCACATAAAATCTGAAAGAAGTAGGAAGATTAAATTTGCGCAATTAAATCTCGGTAAAGGTAAAGGGGCCACAAATAACTTGCTAAAGTTATTCAAAGAGCTTTGGAAGGGGAGGACTATCGTATTAAACACAGATGATAAAAGACCGCGCAGCGGTATAATTATAAATAATGGGACATGCGCGAGAATAACACTAAATAATTTACCAAACGAATGTTTAACGACTTGATAAATCAAACTGAGAACATTATTCCCAAAATTGACAGACATAATAAACTAATCAACGGGGGAGACTTCTATGCCAAATCGCCATTATGGGGTTGCCCAATCGTAGACGATAGAGCGCGCAGGTCGCTGATCTTTTGACGGAATGGGATCGTAGCGTGATAAATAATAATGATTCAGCTACGGTTGAGGGGCGTAGAGGCAGCAGTTTTATAGATGTTACTGCAGCCTGGCACGAGATGTTGGAGATCATGTGTAATTTGGAACTGAGGTCGGACGAGGTAAAGCTCTCTGAGCATAAATTAATAACGTGGGATATCGAACCCTACAAGAATTCGGGAAGTGGTTTATGATTCATCTGGCGTTACCATTGACCACATTTACGACATGAATAATTGAAGTACTTTATTTCTTTGCTAAATTAAGGACTCATACGTAAAAGGATATTCAACCCAAACTTATTCATATAATTTAAACATAGGATAAAATTAAATCCTAAGATAAAAGATCTATAACAGAATATGTTGGTGAGTCTTCACCACCATTCATGCATACCATAGTTACATGAGCAGGAATGTTTTAAAAATGTATTATGTAACTTGCTCTTTCGAAATGTTTAAGAAAATGTTACTAAAAAATAATTGTGTGTTCATTTCTAAAACACAAAGAAAAGCTAAACAATGCCATTAGGAGTATTACGAATTTAGAATAGCCAAAATAGTAATTGAAACACTTTTATTTAGAATTCTGCAGGAAAATTTAATAGTACGAAAATTAAACGTATCAATTTATACACTACCACGAATCCCGAAATCAGATAATCCATTGCGATCAATCAATCGAACACATTAATCAAAAAGCTTGAAGAAAACAATACAAAAATCATTTCGCAAATTTAGAAAATACCTTCCATTGTCCGCACCGAATACCAGAACAAAAAAAGAATCCAAAGAATGCCGCGCTAGCTAGAAAGTCGCAGAGTGGGGTGGGTCACAAAGAAAAAAAGAAAACCTCAAATTAGCAATTTCATTTACAAACATTTACGGAAAAAACATGTTATAAAAGGAAAATCAAATCGCAAAAAAAACATTTATCCAGATCGTCCAGAAGGACTTACACAGTACAACAATCGACGCAAAAATACTTTATATCGTCTTTAATTACCTAGCATTAATTTTTAACTTCAATTTTCACATGTACAAAAAAACAAACATTAAAAAGAAATATGTGGTGGATTGTTTTCAATCCAATTATTAAAACCCTTTATATATAGAATATGCATTCAGAAAAAGCAATTTATATAATTGTATACTTACTTGGTTTCCACAACTTCTTACAAATAACTAAAAAAATTAATGTAGTAGTGGACCGTCGTAATTAAGAAAAATCCTCTACGAGCTGAAATGCATTGTAGCCGTAGTAATACAGAATTAAATCATAGCGTCGCCTAAACTCTAAAAAAATTTATATAGCCAAAATTTATAATCAATCCATGCGGATTTTATTATATAATTAATACTTAACCAATAACAGCTGTAGCCGTAAGCATATTCCGTTATTTGAGCGAAATAAGATCGGTGTCAACCGTACATCTCCGTTACGCGATGAGTAACCTGAAAACTTTTAATTAAGTACAAGCGAAAATATACATGAGGGAGTTGCACGTAACAACCTACATTATTCTAAAATGCTTAGATTATCAGACAGCATGCCAATACATGGTTAGAAATAAATTCAAATAAACGGGCAATGAAACATTAATTCTGTTTTCTCATTTAAATAACCTATTGTTTGATATGCCGTGTGTAGGCTGTCATTATATCGTGATGAAGAATGATGTCGTTTTCGGCTGTTTTTCTTGATTTCGTGAATGAGTTCTGTTAAACACATTGTTGAATACCATTTAGCGTTACTGTTCGTCGATCCTCTAAAGAATGGTTGCGACATGGCCAAATAACCGAAGAAATAAGCGATGAGTTTTTTTGAAACTCTTCGTGAACGAACTATTTTTGTGGGCTTCGGTTCATCTTGGAAACCCCAAACAGCGAATTGTTGATTAGTTTTCGATTCATACGAATAGACCCAATTAATGAGCTCTTTTTAAGATTCAGCCAAATTATGCACAATCCATCTGGAACACCTTTTCACAGCTAAATGTTCATGCAAAAGAGAATACATTGCAGTTGCCGATATGTCGAAGGAAGCCTCTATCTCACTAAGTTCAATGCCAATTTACTTCAATCATGTTGTACTCAGACTCGTTGGTCAAACTTTTATGAAATACATCACTGCGGACGTACGACCACAACAAAATTCTACAAACCAATTTGCTGATGATCCTTCATTATCAAAAGTTGAATAAAGCGCTTCAATACATTGTTGTTGCGTTTAGTCTTCACTAAAATCGTAAAAGATTATTCAACGAAAATCTTCAGGTGGAATTTACACTTTTTCACAAAACTGCTTTATTAACTGCAAACAAACCACTCAGTAATTTTCTGAGTTGTCACTGTTTTCACAACAACCAATGCCAAATTTTACGAAAATAGATAGAAGTCTTTGAAATGTGGTGCTACAGACGTATGAATAAGATATCACGGACAGACAAAGAGGTACTAAAAATGGCAGGGGAATAAATAAATAGGTGGAAAAGAGTTAAACATAGGAGAAAAAGGATGATAAGACACATACTAAGGCATGAGGGAATGGCGCGGCGTATGTTAGAAGCAGAGAAGAGAAAAAACAGAGGTAGACCTACATTAAACTATTGCACACGGATAGTGAAGATGCAGGCTGTAGGAATTTCAGGAAAATGTGTAGATTAGTATCAGAATAGGAAACGATGGAAGTAAGTGTCCAACCAGTTCTAGAACCGAAGACCCGATGATGATGAGTAATGGCACATCTTAATAGCGCCACCTAGTAGTAGATTGTAAAGACCTCCAAGGGTGACCTTCGTAAGTAGAAAGGGATTATACTTATTGTTTCAATTTTAAGATGGTATTTTATTAGTGAGCAAGACATAAGGGTGGTATTAATTTGAATATAATGTTAAAAGTGCATTTGTTTTGTAACCATTTCGATTTAATTCCATTAATACCCTTGAATTCCAACGGAACGATGATTGAGAAATTGCAATTCTCCACACAGGAAGGTCATAATGAGTATTTATTCAAGTCACTTAATTTAATAATATCATTATCAGAAATTAATTAATTTTCAGGGTTTACCGCAAACAGTAAAGTATACCTGAAAGCAATAATCAATCCAGTACAAATGCGCTACTTTAACATACGCATACTTATAACAAAATTACAACAAAATGGTGCAAAGAGAATTTGAAATAGTAACGGAAAATGCTCTTCATCGTACTTATTTATTCTACTGCTGCATTCTTGTTTTAAAAATGATTCTTATGAGCCTGCTAACTTCTACAAAACGTATTAAGCATAAGGTATGAATTTTTTAATTTATTTAGACGCTATGTTACCGATCAGTTCTTTAGCAGAGTTGCAAACTTTTTCAATAAGCTGCAATACTAAAAATTTTTTAGAATACCTACTGTCATTACAGCTTAGTGATTTTTGCAATTTTACAATAATTACAAGAACTTGTCTTTGTATTATTAATTGGTTTTAATCTAATACATTTGCAAAATAACAGGACTTTGAATTTAATTTTATAACTCTGTAAGTAGATCGGTATTAGTCTAATAAAATTGTGCAACCAAAAACGAAATTTAAATAAAAGTATAAGAAACGCAAATTGTTTTAGCTGAGTGTTTTCCGCAAGTATTTGTTTGTGACGATCACGCTTTGGTTCCTTATATTCACAATCACAACGTTGATTAGACGAAGTTCTCTATTGTTTACCGTCCTCAGTACGTTCGTGCAATACCCTACAACTACGGGGGTGCTCGATATGTATCGGGAATAAGTTACAAAAACAAAAGTTAAGATTTGAAAACTTCTTTACTATTTTTCAAAATATTGTTCCCGATGATTGATACACTTTTGCATACGTTGGAACCAAATTTCATAGCATTTTATTCCATTCCGATTGAGATATCCCCAAAACATGGATTTTGAACGCATCAACCACCTCTTCTGGTGTCGAAAATCGTTGTCCACGAAGTTTGTTCTTCACGCGTGGGAAAATGACTATACTGCAGATGACCCATCAATTCGATGTTTTGAGTGCTCAAATAGTCACTTATTTAAGTCGATGTGTTGAGAGCTCGCACTGTCATGATGGAAAATGATTCGGCGGTGTCGGTTTATTTTTCTTATTTCACCGACAACTTGTGGCAAACAAATGGTTGTATACCAAGCAGAATTAACTGTTCTATGATGCTCTAAAGCAATGATCGTGACATGTTTATGGATTCCGAAAAAATAGGCAACCATTTTCTTCAAAGTGCTTCGAACGCGGATAACTTTCGTTGGATTTCGTTCAGCTTGGAAGACCCATACACTCGACTGCTGTTTATTTTCGGGTTCATACGAATAATTCCAAAATTCGTCACCTGTGTAGATGAGCGTTTGATGCACCGCAATCGAATTTTTTGAGCATTTCTTTGCATCAATATCGACACGATTCTTTTTTTGAGCGATTGTCAAATTATGTGGGATCCAACGCGCGCATAGTTTTTTCACAGCTAAATGTTCATGTAACATCGAATGTATACTTGTCATACTAATGTCTATGGATGCCCGAATGTCACGATAAGTCACATGACGATCTTGCATTATAAATTCGCGCACAGCATCGATGTTTTCTGGCACAACAGCCGATTTTGGACGACCTTCTTTAAATTCATCCGCTAGCAAACTACGACCACAATTGAATTCACTATACCAAAGATATACAATTATGCAGTGGTTTTAGTTGGAGCTTTTCCTCAAAAGTCGAAATAAGTTGATTAAGGCACTGTTGTGGAGATAATACGCGTCGGAAATCGTAAAAATCATCACACGAAAATGTCCAGGAGTTAATTCCATTTTTTTGCCGAGACAAAATTTTCAACTCAATCAAAACAAAACAAATAGTGTTCATATGGCAAAATGTTATACGTGTATATATATATATATATATATATATATATATATATATAAATATACTGTCAAAAAAACGTCAGACCGCACCTAGCAACACTGGTGTTGTCAATTCCCGATGCATATCGAGCACCCCTCGTATCTTAACCTTTTGTTTTCTTAATCTAATCTATATATTTGGGTCCTTACTCTATCGATCTTATCTTCTGGTCTGCCTGTTATTATCACTGCCTATCCTTTCGTGTGTCAAAATACGATTGGTCATCATATCATGTCGTCTTTTAATTACATTAGTAATATTTCTATTTCGTTACAGTATTTATAAGTTTATCGTTACTAAACTTTTCTACCAAACTTCTCCATATAACGCAAGCGTTTAACCTTATACTCGAAGCCATATAGGACCAAGCTTCGGACAAGGTTTCAATACTTTTCATGACTTCTACATCTATCCTAAATTTGAATACTACTCATAAAGCTTTAACAACTTTCCCTCTTTAAGCTATTTCGCTTTTTATCATTGATAATCGAACTTCCTAAACAGCAAAATGTTTCTCACCCTGGATTTGCTATCGCATTTTTGCTCATTAATTTTGTTTCAGTTTAGTTTATTTTTTGTCTATAATATTTCTTTCATTTGCTTACCTTTTCTTTTGGTTTTCTCCCCTTGAATTATGGCTCGTATCTATTCTACTTCTTTTAATGTATTTATTGCTTGCTCATACAAGTTAAATAAGAACAGGGGAGAAGGGACATCCAAGCTAAATTGTTGGTAGCATTTTCTATTCTTATTCTTTCCTTTAATATTATTTTAGATCAAGCTATAAACCTTAAGTCGAAAGCATATAGTGCCAAGATCCGCACAAGGTTTCAACATTTTTCATGACTTTTACAGCTATACTAGATTTGAATATTACTCATAAAGCTTTAACAACTTTCTTTAAGTTATTTCGCTTTTTGTCGTTGATAATCGAACTTCCTAAGCAACAAAATGTTTCTCACCCTGGATTTGCTATCACCTGTTTTACTCATTACTTTTGTTTCAAGTAGAGTATTTAGTGACGTTCTGGGCCCACATTTCCTCCAGAATCCCACATATCCCTCACACATCTGGACCAAATAGTTTTCTTCGACTAGCCATTTTCATCTTTCGAGATAAATATATCTTACATTTTCATCTTTCGAGATAAATGAGCATCCTCATTTCCTCCCACATCTGGACCAAATAGTTTTCTTCGACTATCCATTTTTTCATCTTTCGAGATAAATATATCTTACATTTTCATCTTTCTAGATAAATGAGCATTCTCATTTCCTCCCATATCTGGACCAAATAGTTTTCTTCGACTATCCATTTTTTCATCTTTCGAGATAAGCCTATCTTGTTTGGTATCAATTAATATTAGAATTTTCTCAGCTACCCGAATCTCTACGAATTTTTTAGATAGCATCATCCCCCAGAGAGCTACCCCAATTTTAAGATTTTTACCGGTAGAAATTTTTGCCCTCGTTCTTATAAATTTTTTAGACATGCGACACATCGAATTAGTCTAGAATTTTACACAGAATTCGAATCTGTATACAGATTTAAAATCGGACCACCCCCTGCAAAGATACACTTTTAAAGTCCCGAACCTCCAAATTTTGCTCTTTGCTCTATAAGCAAACCTAACAAATAGTTTTCTTCGACTAGCCATTGCATCTTTCGAGATAAACCTATCTTGTTTGGTATCAATTAATATTAGATTTTTCTCAGCTACCCAAATCTCTTTAAAAATTTTAGATTGCATCATCCCCCGGGAGCTACCCTCATTTTAAGATTTTTTGCTGGTAGCGATTTCTGACCGTCCTTATCAATTTTCTTAACCATGCGATACATCAAATTATTCTAGAATTTTATGCAGAATCCGAATCTGTAAATAGATTTAATATAGGACCGCTCCTTACAAAGTTACACATATACCCTCTGCGAGATAAATCTTTCTCCACATTTCCACCCACGAGATAATTGTGCCTTGTTTGGTATCAATTAATATTAGATTTTTCTCCGCTACCCAAATCTCTAGGAATTTTTTAGATTGCACCACCCCCCAGGGAGCTACCCCAATTTTAAGATTTTTTACCAGCAGCAGCGATTTCTAACCGTTCTTATACATTTTTTAACTATCCGATACATCAAATTAGTTTAGAATTTTACGCGAAATCCGAATATGCAAACAGATTTAATATAGGACCACCCCTTACAAAGTTACACATATACCCTCTAAACTATAACTTTCCTGCAGCTCATACCTAAAAGAAAATCTAAAAAATATTCTTAAAACTTTTTATTACAGACAATTTTTACTAATACAGTTTAAATTTTGTAAACCACATTTCTAAATACATATTTACAATTTTTTATTTTCAACCTAGAACTTGTCATATCGGGTCATACTTATTAATATTTATTTCTAAATAGAGCACCTTTTCCAAAGACCAACCGGCCCCGCGTGTTTCAAATTCCTCTGATTTTGTTCTCATGGTTTCGCTTAAGACCTCGTACATATTTTCCAGATTACTAGAAGATGTTATAACTATATTTTTTGTGTTAAAGGATTTCACATCGGTAGTCTCTTCGCCCATTTTTGTGTATACGCCGTAGAGTTCGCAATAGACTTTTATTGCTGTATGTTGTATTCTTTTTTCATTAAGTAATCGAATAAACCGCTCTTTCTGCTTCCAAAGAAACTCGGACACTCCATCGTCGACACTGGCGTTCTTTATGCGATAGCTAGACATACGGTTGTTAAACGCTCTGCTAACCATTTCTACACCATCTTCGCCTGTAACGGTAACTGTTGCATTTTTATGTCTGTTGCTTCTCAAGTGTGCGGCATAGGTAGTCTTTTCCATTTCGAAATCGCATACTTTACACATAATTTCTTGGTTGTTTCGTACAAGACCCTTTAACAGATAGCGGAGCTGAACGTTTACGGCTTAATGATATAGCATGCTGTTTTTCCTTGTGTCGCTGTAAGCTGTCCATTCTCGTAAAAGCGATACCGCAAGACATACAGTTTAAAGTACTTTGCTGCTGACGGATGTATAAGCTTAACCGTGGACGATGTTACACCACGACATTTGTTCTGGTGCCGTTTGAAAGCATTTTTCCAGGTATAGGAAGCACCGCAAGAGTTGCATTTAAAAACGTTTGCAGGTACCATTTTAGTACAAAACAAGATCCGCACTATAGGACTTTGGCGAAACTTCTAAGCGAACTAACTTATAACTAAAAAGTTTACTCTTGCGTACCAGCTTTATGTACCCTATAGAATGCAAACCGAAGGTTTCCGAAAACAGCCGAACGAAGTTGAGGATTCAGCGGAGAGTTAAATGACGTCATCTTTTGCCAATCCTTGCTGCTCGTCCAGTACATTTAGCACCAATGCATGCACCCCACGCATCGTCCATGCTGCGAATGCAGTTCGTAGAAACATCGGAAACGTCTTCCATGTTATACGGATCAATAATCGCATCGCGTGCAGATTAAAAATCCAAAAGGGTGGTAGCACACGCACACAAATTGGGTGCAAGTCGTGCAGTAGAAGATGCAGTGCTACTATAAACAAAAACTTAATAAAACACTTTAAACCTTTACTAAGGGAATACCAAACTTGTTGTCTACAGAATACTTACTAATAAAACAATTTAATTTTGAATAACTTCTACGTCATATTTTAGGAAATGGGAAGCTTGAATATTTTCCTTGGAAACAATCGAAGATTGCCGAAGACACTCGAAGAGTGCACAAGCGCGGTCACTAAACCAATTAGCATTAATACCGAGTATTCTGTGCTTTTGTAGGTTGCTCATTTCCTAGAACCAAATCTCCCGCATAGCGGTCGGTAGCACGTAATTAATTCTAGAACCGGTAAGTACTCGATATCGCCAAATAGAGAATTAGATGCTCGATGTCTGTCAACTTCCGATTGAATCGTAAAAGGTAGAAAAAAACTCGGTCAATCATCCATCTAACTTATACTTCGACCCGCTCCCGTTCTGATAATTTTCAAACGACAATGGTCTCAGAATTTTTGAACCTCCGAGGGATCTATAAGTCGTAATCAATTACACGTTCGAGCTACCCGTAAACTAACATATTTTATAGTAACAGTGCGCTGTAGAATACATGCATACCCCTTCTCTGCGCTACTGATATTCTTGTAGTTGCTTGAAAAAGTCAGTCGCCTTTTTTACTGTTAGCACCGCTGCAAAGCACCATTCCATACTTTCTTTAAAGGTATAGCACATCGCGCACTTTTTTTGTCTGATAATTAAATTTTGCTTATGTAGGCTTTTACACTTTCGCATATTTAAACATCTGATACGATCGATTAAACACTTTCGATTATTCTAACGGGAACCACCATACATTCCGCCGCACCGTTCTTTTTGAATACAACGATCCGATGAGCTTCCACACACTAACACCTAACGTATCTTTCCTACTATTTGTTAAACAAAAACTACCGGCATCGCCATGTCCGTATACGGACGTAGGCAGATGTTTGTGGATGTGTACGAGAATCTGTAACCATATACATTAATCAGTCTAAGCTATTTTATTTAGTCCACGAAAACTACTATTTCTCTAAACCACAATTAATAATCGCCTTTATAGGTTTAACACTTCTACCATTCCCCAATGACTGGTGCTGCGTACATGAAAACTTTAATTTCTTATTGGAGAGATCCTTATTCTCCCACGCACTGTTGCGTAGTTGCATGCCCACCTTTTGGGAAAATATGCTCGTTATAAGTTGTAGGACCCTCGGTTTTACTTAACTACACTTTGTGAGACCCCTTTAATCTTTTTAATCGTGTCTTTCTCGCTTACAATACAATAGGACTTGGCTTTTGTACCAACGAATTCTAATACTAGATCCCCATTAAATTCGTCTTTGAATTTCCCTACAACTTTTTTGTTGACAAGCGGTATATTGTATTTATTATCCGCGGGGTAGTCACTCTTTTAAGATAAATATATCTTTTTTTGGTATCAACTAATATTAGATTTTTCTAGGGAGCTCAAATCTGCAAATAGATTTTAAATGGAACCACCCTTTACAAAGTCACGCCTTTTAAAGACCCAAACCTCTAATTTTTACCCATCTTTATTTAACTCCATCTTTAAAACCTTTTTTTCGCTACCCAAGACATATACTTTAACCAACCATTTCCCTAGAAATCTAAAACCGCTGTGTCCCGCGAACACCACGTAGAGATAACACGTATACTCTGTCCACCAGAATAAAAACAAGAAGGATTTGGAAGGTGGGCGAAGAACTTAAAAATTATGGAATTTAAAAACTAATATATACAATAGATTTACAAAATCAAACAACTATCTTAGTTTTATATCTTTATGCCCCCATGCATGGGTTGATATGCTTCCAGGGATGACGTTGCGCTTGTCATCTTCCCTCGATAAACTAATTTTATTCAATAAGCGAATTTAGTAAGCGATATGGCGATGTCCGACATATTCGACTATCTTCGGCAATATACGCAGCCACTCTGTAGGATACATAAGGGGGCAATTTTTCGTATTCAATTTAGCATTCGACAGTAGCTAGAACGGTAAACATGAGCGTCTCCAAGGTGATTAACGTTTCTCAACTTCTTGGGAATAAAGTGAAACCGACAAATGAGCGATTTGGATTATGGCTGTTGGCAGAAAATATGTGCAACAATAATCTGGTGACAGATATTGGTAATATTTGTTTTGTCGAAGGCGAACAGATGCTGACTGGCGGACTACACACACCAATTACAGAACCATTTTGTGGCAATATAATGTTGGTTAAAATTTGCGACCTTTCTGACGCCAAACAAACATCTGCAAACAAAAGGATGTTTATCTTAAAAAAGAAATTTGTGGTGCATTTAACAGCTATCAACGAAGAAAGTTCGACCGATTTGTTTTCGCTAGGAATGGTGTTAAAGCTAAGCTTCCGTTTTCTCTGTAAAGCACTAACAAGATGGGCCAGAGAGTAAAAGAAATTATCGAATAAAAAGACTTCGAGTGCATTAATAAAAAATTCCAAAATCCTATATGTGTTCCATACAAAGTGGAACTAGCGGATGTTAAGTTGGAAACTTTATTGGAGGAACTACCAGATATATTAGACGAACTCGAAAAAGTTTATTACTCTCTTTTTGACATGGATGTAACCCAAGCATATTTAGCAAGATTGAGATGTGTAACTATTTAACTACAAACCATAACTTTTGCTATAAGGGCGAATACGAAAAAAAGTGTAATATTATAGTTGACAACGATAAAACTGTGGGAATTGATTGTTTAACATGGTTAACAACCAATGCAAGAATTAAGATATACAACAAATTTGCGTGTCAGATAAAAAGTCCTGGTGTTAATAAACAACTTGGCAATCATATACTAGATTTTTTACGTTGTTCAGATGTAGGTTTAAGGGAAACATTTGCGTCTACTTTGGCCAAAGAACACGGTATTACGCGATTGGAAGCGACAACATACAACTGTACAATTGGAAGCTATGTCAGTGCGGAACGGGTGTATAATCCCTTAAAACACTGTTTAACATTATTGGAAGATAGTAAATTATAATTCCTAAAGGCGCCAATGTACTCGGTACCACTTGCCAAAATGTGGAGTAAGCTATCGGACAAGCTACAAAATAGCTGCTGTTTAGTGTATAACCTACTACAGTACGTGTATTGGGGGAATGGCAATACAAAGAAATTGACGGGCTTGCAAATTAAGTTATCGGAAAAACCAGAGGAAAAGGTAAAATTGATAAAGTATGTGCTTTCGGCTTTTAGTTTTAACTATTTATCTGTAAAATATTTGGAGATAGTAGAGGAGGAAGATAGCCAACATAAAATAAAAATCTAGCACAAGTGCTACATTAAAGCAGGTAGTATATATTTTACACAATCTGCAACACCATATTCTACAATTCCAAAAGAAATAGCCATTTCGGAATTGGGGTTGATAAATACGCCTAACATTCGCCAAGAGGTTGTACGACAACGCGTAAATATTGGTAGTAAACTCTATCCGTTTACGCTAAAGGAAATTGCCCCATTATGCATGCCATACGCTGTAAGTGGAAGGAAAAGACAACTGGAATTAGAGGAAATGGATGCAAAAAGGCGAAAATTGGACTACATGGAAAACACTGCGACAATACGCGAACAATACAAAGATGTGTTAGACAAAGAACATCTTATTAGAGAAAATGAGGAAGAATTAAAAGATTATTTTATGTGCCGATGGACTGACTTAAATACATCCGGGTTCTACAAGCTATATGCATTTGCGATTAGTAAGAAAGACTCTTATAGTTATGTAGACGTTCTTGCGGAAAAGGATGGTACTAAATCCGTATACTTTTTAAAAGGTAATTCTAAAAACGTATTTATCAAAATGGCAGATAACAAAGAGGAACTAAGGAATGCGGATTTCGCAACCTTGGCGTACACGACACGCTATGGGGTTCCGCCAAACATTGTATATTTGCCTAGTAAAGAACCTTTCAGATCATTTAAAACCGGGGGCCCTACAACCTATAACTACCATATATTCCCAAAACTGATGGACATGCAACTACGTAATAGTGAGTGGGAAAATAAGGACCCCCCTCCAATACTGACAAGAAGAAGTCGATCAAGCTGTATATGCAGGATATAGTGGGAAAGCTGCGATTAAAAGATTGTCATAAGCTGCAAGAATTACACGAAGGAATGGATCTGGTTGTCGGTGGAATCAAATACTTTATATATAGAGACAAACTTCGGTACATTTTGCAAGTCGAAAACCTAGACGGTCTCTATGTATCAAACTATTGGCTAGAAAAGGAGATAGAGGACTTGGGTGTCGATTTAAATTTCAAGCTGCGAATAAAATTAGATAAAATTAAAACCACTCCAAACAAACATAAAGAAAGGACTGTCTTCTGTGTATAACTTTGTATTAAAATTAAGTTTAAATGGCTCCATGCTTGGTATTAAATTTTTTTAAATTTTGTTATGTATAATGTCAGAATAAAAATTTTAGAATAGTATTACATTGCTCTTTATTTATAAAAGTTATGACATTACCACCAGGGATGTGTCTGGGGCGTACACGAGAGAAGTAGAAGTTAATAGTCACCAAGCATCTAATTCTTTATTTGGATGGTATCGCGTACTTGTCGGTGTATGTATCCGGAGTAAAACACACGATTTGTACACGCAGATTATTAAATAAAATTAGTTTATCGAGGGAAGATGACAAGCGTAACGTCATCCCTGAAAGCATATCAACCCATGCATGGGGGCATAAAGATATAAATTTAAGATAGTTGTTTGATTTTGTAAATCTATTGTATATATATTAGTTTTTAAATTCCATAATTTTTAAGTTCTTCGCCCACCTTCCAAATCCTTCCTGTTTTTATTCTGGTGGACAGAGTATACGTGTTATCTCTACGTGGTGTTCGCCGGACACATCGGTTTTAGATTTCTAGGGAAATGGTTGGTTAAAGCATATGTCTTGGGTAGCGAAAAAAGGGTTTTAAAGATGGAGTTAAATAAAGATGGGTAAAAATTAGAGGTTTGGGTCTTTAAAAGGCGTGACTTTGTAAAGGGTGTTTCTATTTAAAATCTATTTGCAGATTTGAGCTAACTAGACAAATCTAATATTAGTTGATACCAAAAAAAGATATATTTATCTTAAAAGAGTGACTACCCCGCGGATAATAAATACAATATACCGCTTGTCAACAAAAAAGTTGTAGGGAAATTCAAAGACGAATTTAATGGGGATCTAGTATTAGAATTCGTTGGTACAAAAGCCAAGTCCTATTGTATTGTAAGCGAGAAAGACACGATTAAAAAGATTAAAGGGGTCTCACAAAGTGTAGTTAAGTAAAACCGAGGGTCCTACAACTTATAACGAGCATATTTTCCCAAAAGGGGTGGGCATGCAACTACGCAACAGTGCGTGGGAGAATAAGGATTCTCTCCAATAAGAAATTAAAGTTTCCATGTACGCAGCACCAGTCATTGGGAAATGGTAGAAATGTTAAACCTATAAAGGCGATAATTAATTGTGGTTTAGAAAAATAGTAGTTTTCGTGGACTAAATAAAATAGCTTAGACTGATTAATGTATATGGTTACAGATTCTCGTACACATCCACAAACATCTGCCTACGTCCGTATACGGACATGGCGATGCCGGTAGTTTTTGTTTAACAAATAGTAGGAAAGATACGTTAGGTGTTAGTGTGTGGAAGCTCATCGGATCGTTGTATTCAAAAAGAACGGTGCGGCGGAATGTATGGTGGTTCCCGTTAGAATAATCGAAAGTGTTTAATCGATCGTATCAGATGTTTAAATATGCGAAAGTGTAAAAGCCTACATAAGCAAAATTTAATTATCAGACAAAAAAAGTGCGCGATGTGCTATACCTTTAAAGAAAGTATGGAATGGTGCTTTGCAGCGGTGCTAACAGTAAAAAAGGCGACTGACTTTTTCAAGCAACTACAAGAATAGCAGTAGCGCAGAGAAGGGGTATGCATGTATTATACAGCGCACTGTTACTATAAAATATGTTACTTTACGGGTAGCTCAAACGTGTAATTGATTACGACTTATAGATCCCTCGGAGGTTTAAAAATTCTGAGTCCATTGTCGTTTGAAAATTATCAGAACGGGAGCGGGTCGAAGTATAAGTTAGATGGATGATTGACCGAGTTTTTTTCTACCTTTTACGAGGGAATCGGAAGTTGACAGACATCGAGCATCTAATTCTCTATTTGGGCGATATCGAGTACTTACCGGTTCTAGAAATAATTACGTACTACCGACCGCTATGCGGGAGATTTGGTTCTAGGAAATGAGCAACCTACAAAAGCACAGAATACTCGGTATTAATGCTAATTGGTTTAGTGACCGCGCTTGTGCACTCTTCGAGTGTCTTCGGCAATCTTCGATTGTTTCCAAGGAAAATATTCAAGCCTCCCATTTCCTAAAATATGGCGTAGAAGTTATTTAAAATTAAATTGTTTTATTAGTATTTTATTAGTTATTCTGTAGACAACAAGTTTGGTATTCCCTTAGTAAAGGTTTAAAGTGTTTTATTAAGTTTTTGTTTATAGTAGCACTGCATCTTCTACTGCACGACTTGCACCCAATTTGTGTGCGTGTGCTACCACCCTTTTGGATTTTTAATCTGCACGCGATGCGATTATTGATCCGTATAACATGGAAGACGTTTCCGATGTTTCTACGAACTGCATTCGCAGCATGGACGATGCGTGGGGTGCATGCATTGGTGCTAAATGTACTGGACGAGCAGCAAGGATTGGCAAAAGATGACGTCATTTAACTCTCCGCTGAATCCTCAACTTCGTTCGGCTGTTTTCGGAAACCTTCGGTTTGCATTCTATAGGGTACATAAAGCTGGTACGCAAGAGTAAACTTGTTAGTTATAAGTTAGTTCGCTTAGAAGTTTCGCCAAAGTCCTATAGTGCGGATCTTGTTTTGTACTAAAATGGTACCTGCAAACGTTTTTAAATGCAACTCTTGCGGTGCTTCTTATACCTGGAAAAATGCTTTCAAACGGCACCAGAACAAATGTCGTGGTGTAACATCGTCCACGGTTAAGCTTATACATCCGTCAGCAGCAAAGTACTTTAAACTGTATGTCTTGCGGTATCGCTTTTACGAGAATGGACAGCTTACAGCGACACAAGGAAAAACAGCATGCTATATCATTAAGCCGTAAACGTTCAGCTCCGCTATCTGTTAAAGGGTCTTGTACGAAACAACCAAGAAATTATGTGTAAAGTATGCGATTTCGAAATGGAAAAGACTACCTATGCCGCACACTTGAGAAGCAACAGACATAAAAATGCAACAGTTACCGTTACAGGCGAAGATGGTGTAGAAATGGTTAGCAGAGCGTTTAACAACCGTATGTCTAGCTATCGCATAAAGAACGCCAGTGTCGACGATGGAGTATCCGAGTTTCTTTGGAAGCAGAAAGAGCGGTTTATTCGATTACTTAATGAAAAAGAATACAACATACAGCAATAAAAGTCTATTGCGAACTCTACGGCGTATACACAAAAATGGGCGAAGAGACTACCGATGTGAAATCCTTTAACACAAAAAATATAGTTATAACATCTTCTAGTAATCTGGAAAATATGTACGAGGTCTTAAGCGAAACCATGAGAACAAAATCAGGGGAATTTGAAACACGCGGGGCCGGTTGGTCTTTGGAAAAGGTGCTCTATTTAGAAATAAATATTAATAAGTATAAGCCGATATGAGGAGAATTTAAATTGTATTAGTAAAAATTGTCTGTAATAAAAAGTTTTAAGAATGTTTTTTAGATTTTCTTTTATGTATGAGCTGCAGGAAAGTTATAGTTTAGAGGGTATATGTGTAACTTTGTAAGGGGTGGTCCTATATTAAATCTGTTTGCAGATTCGGATTTTGCGTAAAATTCTAAACTAATTTGATGTATCGGATAGTTAAAAAATTTATAAGAACGGTTAGAAATCGCTGCTGCTGGTAAAAAATCTTAAAATTGGGGTAGCTCCCTGGGGGGTGGTGCAATCTAAAAAATTCCTAGAGATTTGGGTAGCTGAGAAAAATCTAATATATATAATATATATAATATATATAATATATATAATATATATAATATATATAATCCTATATTAAATCTATTTACAGATTCGGATTCTGCATAAAATTCTAGATTAATTTGATGTATCGCATGGTTAAGAAAATTGATAAGGACGGTCAGAAATCGCTACCAGCAAAAAATCTTAAAATGAGGGTAGCTCCCGGGGGATGATGCAATCTAAAAATTTTAAAGAGATTTGGGTAGCTGAGAAAAATCTAATATTAATTGATACCAAACAAGATAGGTTTATCTCGAAAGATGCAATGGCTAGTCGAAGAAAACTATTTGTTAGGTTTGCTTATAGAGCAAAGAGCAAAATTTGGAGGTTCGAGACTTTAAAAGTGTATCTTTGCAGGGGGTGGTCCGATTTTAAATCTGTATACAGATTCGAATTCTGCGTAAAATTCTAGACTAATTCGATGTGTCGCATGTCTAAAAAATTTATAAGAACGGGGGCAAAAATTTCTACCGGTAAAAATCTTAAAATTGGGGTAGCTCTCTGGGGGATGATGCTATCTAAAAAATTCGTAGAGATTCGGGTAGCTGAGAAAATTGTAATATTAATTGATACCAAACAAGATAGGTTTATCTCGAAAGATAAAAAAATGGATAGTCGAAGAAAACTATTTGGTCCAGATGTGGGAGGAAATGAGAATGCTCATTTATCTAGAAAGATGAAAATGTAAGATATATTTATCTCGAAAGATGAAAAAATGGATAGTCGAAGAAAACTATTTGGTCCAGATGTGTGAGGGAAATGTGGGATTCTGGAGGAAATGTGGACCCAGAACGTCACTAAATACTCTACTGTTTCAGTTTAGTTTATTTTTTGTCTATAATATTTCTTTTATTTGCATACCTCAACATTGGATTTTTTCTCCTTGAATTATGGATTGTATCTCTTCTACTTGTCTTAATGTATTTATTGCTTGCTCATACAAGTTAAATAAGAATCGGGGGAAGAGACCTCCAAGCTAAATTGTCAGTAGCATTTTCTATTTTTATTCTTTCCACTAATATTAATTTTAATGTTAGAATTATTTCTATGTTCTTTTTAAATCCTCTCTATTTTACTTAGTATCCTGTTGTATAGTGTTTTAGTTAATATTATTGAACAATAACTCTAACTTCAGTTGCCACACTTTCATATTTCCTTCTTTCTTCTATTAAACATAATATTCTTATTTATCCACTCCTTCCTAGTTTCATAATTTTTAGTTACTAATATTCAGTAAGCTTCCTCTATTGGAGTACTCTCTACGTCCTGTCAGTTGTCTTCTATGTGATCGCCACCTTGAACAACTTTACAATTTACCTTATTTCTATATTACTTCTTAGCTTTTACGTCTATATGTTTATGTACAGGGTGGGTTACAAAAAATCATAATGAAATAAGAAAAGCAATTAAAAGCATACGGTTTTCATATTTGCGTTCGGTGTATTAGTAAGTTTTCATCACTATTATTTGTCATGGTTCGTATGCCTGCGTGGTATGTAGAATGCCCGTATCCGGCCGGTAGTACGTCTGTTATAGTTAGAGTGATACCGTAGCAAAAAGCTCAGTGCGTGATTTGGTTTATTGAAATACGTATAGCGTTATTGCCGTTGAGAATATGGTGGTAGTGAGACTACAAATAAAACAATTCTGCAGTGGTATAATCACCTAAGATGCAGGTTCAAATCCTGTCTGGGACCTTAGATTTTCCATATTTCAATTACTAGCTCGATTTGAAATGATCATTTGGGCTTTGCATAAAAGTGTAGGTTATTATTTTATCTTATTAACTAAAATAATACTTTAGTATTTATCAACGTACTTTGTGTAATTAATTTACATTATACATGTATATATTTAATAGTTGGCTTATAGCCGTATTTTTGAGCGTCGCTTCCTGTCTATATCTGATATAAGTAAAAAATTTGACACTGTCAGGTATGATTGACGAAAATGCCAACGTTATTGAAAGTTAGGTTGATGTTATGGTGACATACATGATTTGGATTTGTAAAATTTTCCAATTTTTCATTACCAGTCCCGGTAGGGTAATTGGTAAATGCATCACCCGCAAAAGCTGAAGATGTAGGTTCAAATCCTGTCCAAGACCTTATATTTTCCATCTTTCAATTACTAGATCGATTTGAAAGGATCATTTGGGCTTTGCATAAAAGTCTAAGTTATAATTTCATCTTATTAATATATATTATGTAATTAATTGCAGAAGGTAAGTTGATAAATACTAAGGTTATTATAGTTAATAACATGAAATAATAAAGTAGACTTATATGCAAAGCCTAAATGATCATTTTAAATCGAGCTAGTAATTGAAAGATGGAAAATATAAGGTCCCAGACAGGATTTGAACTTGCATTTCAGCTTTCCGGACTGATGTATTTACCAATTACACTACCGGGGCTGGTGATGAAACTGGAAAATTTTACAAATCCAAATCATGTATGTCATCTTAAATATATATATATATATATATATATATATATATATATATTGCTATAATAATAAGGTTAATTTAGGGGTAGGTTAAGTCATAGGGGTCGTAGAATAAACAAAAGAAACTTCCAAATAACAAAAGCACATAATTACAGATATTATAAGAGTAAATAGGTCATTATACATATTGTTAGTTGAGCACACACTGTATATAATAGTACAAGCGATTAAACGCATATCCAAGAGTAGCTACGAGCAAAGATAAGATTTAAAAATGTAACGAAATGCATCAAAATTAAATCAACGGAAAACCTGTATGAATTGGCTAGATAAATATTCAACAAGTGCGTTAAATATATCATCGCATACGCAGCTAAAATTATGCATTATTTGAATAAATCGTACGTGACATACAAGTATTACATTTGTTCAAAAATCCAAGTTAACTAGGAAATAAACATCACCAAATTTATTTCTGTTTAGATTAGAATAAGCAAATAACAATGATACGTGATTTAATAAATGAAGATTCCTGGGATTTCTAAATTAAATGTAATGTTATGTAAATGAATACGTGACAACTTGAGCGTTCTTTCAAGTATTTGAACTAGACAATTGGTAAAATTTCCAGAGTACACAATGAGATAAGACAAATGGTGTCGCTCAACAAGTGAAAACAACGAATAGCAAACAAAGGGGCATGCCTATAAATACGATAACAATTGAGCAATGAGAGGATACATTATAAACTGGGCTGTCACGATACTCAAAAGTGCTAAATTATTCACGTAACCAGTTAAACGAATGTAAAGTGAAAAGTATTTTATAAAAGTGTAAAATTTGTGCCAATCTATTATAGACGGCTCTGGAGACTATGCTGGAGACTGCTCTGGAAACGATTCTGGAGATTACCCCTGTTAAATTAATTTTGATAATCACTGACATGGTAAATGTTCTATTACTGTTTTGTTAATTACGGAGACGGAAAACCTTTTATTGGATTACTTATGGGATTTTGAATAGCGATTGGGATAATATTGGTTTTGATGTCGACTTCCAAATTCAACTCTAAACATTCAGACTGGACACGAAAACTCTTGGGGATGCGGAGAAACTACTAAACCAATCCAGGTTAGATATTTTGATATAATTTATTTCTGTAAACTGTTTTAATTCAATAATTTTTCGCAAATTGTAAGAGTCAACAAAACCGGGGTTACTTTGTTAAATTTATGAAAGGCAATAGGCATCTTGAAACGTTTTAAAAGGTTTCTAAATATAACAAAAGGCTCGTTTTGATGGCTTCAATTTCTTAAATCTGGCATATGTAAATATTCTGAAAAAGGGGAAGATTTTAAAAAGGTTGTAAATATTTAATCATTATATTGTGTATTGTAGAATTGCTTTATTTAATTGAATCAGCTCGTTGAGGCAAAGAGATCTATAACTTAACATTTTACAAGTGCCTGATTAATAAAAAAGGATTAACACCGCATTTTTGAGAGACTCAATCGTGGGGTGGAAAATAACACAGCATTTTATGGTCTGCCCAAACGTGGGGCTAAATATAAGAGTTATATCACAGCATTCTATGGTGCCCATCGTAGAGGCTGGTGAAGTATCACAGCAAAATATATATACATATATATATATATATATATATATATATATATATATTGCTATGTAGTTTTCTCCCTTACGTTGTGCTTCATATAAAAATTGATATGATAACGCCGTACTCGGTGTAATAAACGTTCTACTGAACGCCACCTCTCTGTGTGTTACTCTAATCTCCTAATTTTATTATTATGCCACGGCTAGCCCTTTTTAATCTACACAGAGTGCACAACATTACGATGATCAATTTTCTTTCACCCCTTTATGATTACCTGTTTGAATTGATAAAATGAAGTCAATCAACATTCATACAATGAAAGGAAATAATATTTACAATTTTTGAAATTCTTTAAATACACCCTTCAATCAATTAATATCGTATGGATTATGTATCCTAAAATTTATATACTTTTAATTCAATATAAAGTCACCAAAAACAACACCCTTTACAAAAAAATCTGGAACGTTCGAGACCTCTTTATGATTTATTACGTAAGTTTAAACATATGCAATGTTCCTGTTGACTCTTTACAAGTTTTGAATAAATTTAATAAATTCAGTATTAAAATTTAAATTGAAAAGATTGCTTAAAATTAAGTAGATCTTACCTGTGATCTCCTGATATGTTGTTTCGTGTTGCGGATCAACACCCCCTTGCTATCCTCAATCGAATACCAATGCTCTGCTTTGTCCAACCAATATTTAAGTACGGTTACTCCTTTGTTTTCCAAAAATCACCTCGTGCTTTATTTTATATTTCTCTGTATATGCTTTGAATCTCTTCACTTAAATACCACTTGAAATTCCAGACTTCGGATCATAAATTAGCAACGTATTAGAATTGTCCCAGAATTATACCAGAAATATTGTTTTCGACGCAGATTTTCTGATGAAACTCTTTCGGATTTCCGTGTCATAGTGTTTATTTGCGATCTTTGATTGCCTTATTATTTGTTATCGTGGCCGGACTTTTAACTTACGTCTGTTGTTTTGTATAGATAATGCTTTTGGATAATTGTACAAAAATAAATGTTGTAATTCTAGTGCTGTTTTCGTTCATGTATTTATTTAGACTGATCTTTCAAAATGCGTTTTCTTATCAAAACGCATATTGTTCCTTCTTTATCACAAGCGTAATTGCATGAGGATTTATTAGGTTTTGTTCTGCGTCTTTATTTTATAAATTTGTTAAACATTCTCAACGTAGTTTTAAATTACATGTACGATTATTTCTCTGCTGAATACGCGTTCTATTGTTGAAAGATATGCTTACTTGCATTGATTAAAGTTAATTACGGTCTATATACATGGTGTTAAATGCTTTCTATTTACATAATGTACGAATTACTAATTTTTCTGCTAAATAAATGCAGATTTCTGATTCCCATTGCTATTTATAGTTACTACACGACCCTTACTACTCAATACACCCCTAAACAACAACCCCTTATGGCAACATTATATACATATATATATATATATATATATACATATACACAAAAATAAAAATAAACACACACACGCACTCACACACACACACACATGTGCATACAGGGTGTTCCATTTAAGTGGGACACTAATTCTATCTCGAGATAAGAGGTATCAAATTAGTTAAATTGCCAAACAATTTCTTGACCCCGACTATCCAAATTCTCGGAGTTTTTCATATTGCTTTCGCCATTAATTTCATTCCTTATTAACCGTGGGCATGGTCTATAAGGAAACCCTTCTGCTAACACCATTACAACTTTTGAGGCACTCTACCAAAACGTTCTGCATACCACACGCTCAGAAAAAAAGTTGCACACAAACTTACTCTAGTGTTCTTTTTAAAGTGCACTTACCTGGAACAAAAAAAGAGATTAGTAAAAATATAATTCTATTTACGGCATAGTGTACAAAGCAATTCAATATAACATAATCATGCAAAACCTGTCAAACACTACATACTTCTTTAGTTTTAAAAATTCCTGCCTGTTATTAAAAATTATTTCAAAAATATTAAATTTACAGTGCATTTAAAAAATACAAAAATACATGATACTGCCGTGCTTTCCGCGATTTATTTATCTTCTAATAACGTTTAACACGTCTAGACTAATAATAAAACATTGTAGAATAAGAGCCAATTACGGTTCCGCGAGACTCATCAAAATACTTGAAAAGTAAACTCAACTTTATCTATATCTAGGTTTAATTTTTACACCATTCATAATAGTTTCCAAACGTACTACAACTAACTTAACTTTTAGTTATCAATATCAATGCTGCAATTTATCGCATTGAATTTTGTGATTTTCTCTACTACGTTGATTTAATATTTCGTTAGATTTCTGCCAAAACATTTTTTACAATTCTGAATTGAAACGTCAATTTTTCACTTGTCATTTTTAATCTCCACCAACTGAAAGTAAAACGTCAATATTATTATTTTATCGAAAGAATGCATTGTTTTTATTCTGTAAATTGAGTATGATTTTGAATTTAAAAAAAGTCCGTCATTTTTACGAGCTAAATAATGTTAGTGTAATGTTCTTGAAATTAGATTTCTTTCAATTTTGTCATGCCCCTGAAATTTTTTCTCGTTGCTGTCGGATTCTACATCCCCTATCAAAAAACTATATAGGGCCTCCGGACTTCGGATTATACATCCCCTGTCGAAAGACTATATATCACTTCTGGAACTAGCGTACCTGGACTAGGTACTTCACCGGCATCGCGATAGATGAAAAACGACACCACGCACAGCTTAAAAAAAATCAATGCTCTCGGGTGTCAACGTCAAGACATCATGATGGCCATACAAAGTTTAACCAGATAATTTTTGTAGTCCTCTAGATATTCGTAAAAGCACTTTGCGTTCGATCGAAGAGGTTCCGTGACAGATGTGAGGATTAGCCGAGTGTTTCGGACAGGAACTTCGAGATCTCCCGCCAATGCCTTATTCTAAATCACTTGGAGCTTAAGTATATGCGTATAAATGTTAACTCATACCGTCGCCTATGCGCATCGAATAAATATAGATTTTTGAAACTTAACGTTTCAAACATGAGAGCTTACTACATAAACTTCTTCAGTGGATAGCAAGGCCATAATTGCTTTTGCTTTATTAGTAACAAAACTCTCCAAGAAAGTGGCGAATCAAAAGCCACTTCTAACCACCTGATGTCACTGCGCCAAGAAACTCAACACTTCCTTTACAGTTGGTAGGATCGAATTCGTAAGAATCCTCATCCCTAAGTCCTCCCAAACATCCCTGTTGGTCCTCTCGGTGTGCCAAAAATCTCTAGGAACATAGTTCAGCTCAAATTGTTGACTACGAAGACCTTCTGCAAAATCAGCTTCGTCTTGTTTCTTAGTGCAGTTTACATATTTCACGACGAATGTCTTTCTCTTGGAGTGGAGTTCTTCCAATTTAGTTGCCCAAGAATCATAAATTCTTTGCCACTAACTTCGAGCAGAACTTTCTCTCGGATTATTCCCGGACGCGCAGAGGGAGAATATCTGTCGTATTTGCCGCCGGTCTGTTGAAGTATGCTGCCTGCTCTCTGTAGGGTAAATCCGTGGCGTAGTTAGTATACGTGTGACTAGTATGCCTAAGATCCGGGTTCGAATCCCAATACGGTTCACTTGAAAAATGTTAGGCGAACAGTTTTCACAAAAATACGCCCTCGTTCGGATTAGAAGTAAGATGCAGGTCACGTATGTGAGTGTTGTCACGCACGTTAAAAACCCTACCATGCTTGGAACAGCGAGGGTTCGGCAAAATTCAAAAAAATGTAGTACGTATGGGTGGAGCATTGGAAAATGAAATGTAGTGCATGTCTCTGCGAGTTGGTTTACATGTGTCTCCACTGGTCTATAGTATCAATGCTGTAACCCTTCTATTAATCACGCAAACGTACAGCAAACGTTAAGAACGAAACCTTATAGATTTAATGAATTTTCAGGAATTAATTTCCAAGAATAAGAAGTACCGAGTTGTGATCAAAACTGAGTGACAAAGGCTAAATGGTGTTGTCTATAATTTTTTTTTATTAATCTTAAGTACGAGGACAGTTCAACAGAAACACGTTTTAGCAGGGTAGCCATGATTTCATTTCTATGACAACGGAATTCATTTGTGGATATTGTTTGTGTAAGTAATACTGATGCATCTGTGAAAAATATTTGCAATTTATTTTTTTCTGTATTGTGACTGAATTAAAAATGGCATGTACTATAGTAAATCCATATAAGATAATCTGCGTGCCATTAGTCTGTTTTTGTCCGCTGAAGGGTGCCAACCAATGAAAATTTAAAATGAAAACTGTGTATGATGACTATTGTTATTCTCATAAGGCAATGGCGTGCGGGGAAATGAATTCCTTCAAGAGTTTGCCTGTCCCGGATCTGCACCCAGTGCAGCATCAGATGAAAATGTGAGATAGCTATAAACCGCATTGCGAGCAAATAGATGCATCAAAGTTTGAGAACTTTTTCAAATGTTGAACATTCGCGTGGGAACTGTTCATTACATCATTCATAGTCTTAGCACTCAGTAGATCCTACGATTGCTTACTAATGAGCAAAAGAATATGCGTTTGGCCTCAAAAATACAACATTTGATGCGCGATCAATAACAAGGTAATGCTTGTTTACGCCAAACTGTTGCCAGTGATGAACCTTGGTGTTATCACTACAAACTCGAATCCAGATGTCAGAATATGCAGTAGAAGCATGCACAATCTCCGAAGGCAAAAACATTTCGGTTTTAATTTTCCGCAGGAAAAGTAATGTTGATCGTATTTTTTTATTACCAGGCCGCTGTTCTTGAATTTTTAAGAACCCGGTGTCACCAGCAGGGGATATAGAGGAAGTCTGGCACCTCATTTACTTCTCCTGCTCCTCCAAAACTCATCTCCCACCTCCTCCACCACTCACAGCCAACTTCCACCTCCC
Organism: Platerodrilus igneus; assembly: GCA_036346225.1. Classification (NCBI taxonomy): domain Eukaryota; kingdom Metazoa; phylum Arthropoda; class Insecta; order Coleoptera; family Lycidae; genus Platerodrilus; species Platerodrilus igneus. The sequence goes on from JARFIW010001358.1 coordinate 773,680, forward strand.
CCACACACGACCGCCACATTACCCCACAACAAACATTTTTATCCAACTAACTATCGCTTTTCTTTAACGCCATCTTGGTACAATTTGTAGACTCACCATATGTATTTTTATTAATAACGAGCACTTATTTCGCGTACGTGGGGGAAAAACAAAAGTGATACACATTTCGCATATAACGCAAGCACAATAAAATATCGTTTTTAATACACTTTATACCATATAATGAAGTTCATTAACTGTTCTAATGCTCGATTAAAGAAGGTATTTAGATCTACTATTGCTAAAAAACATGACATGACAATACGAAACTATCAGCAACAATATATAAGTACACGGTTGGAAATAGATATATGATCCATTAAAGGATTGCCGAATTTTGTTGGAAAACAGCAAATTATAGTTGCGAAATGCACGGGTGTATTGGGTATCGATTGCAAACATTTGGAAGAAGCTATCCGAAAATCTGCAAAATAGTTGCTGTCTTGTATTTAACAATATTCTGCAGCATGTTTATTGGGGAAATAGTAATACAAAGAAACTGACTGGATTACATTCTAAATAACCAATATACGCATTCGATTTTAGCTGTTTACAAATGGCGTCAATTTTAACTGTTTTCTGCTTAATTAGATAGAAGTTGTGAAGATGAATCGCACAAACATAGTGTACTAATTACACAGATGTGTTATGTTAAAGCCAAAGGCAGGAACATTTTTTTTGTGTAAAACCTCGACAATTTCAGAAGGTGTAAATATCGACGATCTATGAGTGATCGCTACAAATAATGTATCGCCCAGGTTTAAAAAAAGAACCGATACATGCAACAAACTTTTACCGTACGTTGTAAAAGAAATAGGACTTGGCTCGACGGTTTATATACTATGAATTAAGAAAAGAAAACCAGAATTAGAAAAATAATTTAAAAAGGAAAAAGATAGAGTACGAAGCAAAGACAATAGCATTAAAGCAGTAGTATAAGCATTTAATAGAAAAAGAATACAAGATGGCATAATTAAAGAAGAGTTTCATAAATTATTTTAAAACCCACTCGAAAAATTTGGATCCATCTGGTGTACATATTGCTTCTGCATTTACAGTTAATAACCGAGAAACTTATTCATATGTCGGAATACTTGCAGAAAAGAATGGGCATAAGGATGTGTATTTTTTAAAGCGATGTTACAAAACCCAGTTTATTAAGATGTACGATGCAACAGAAGAGTTTAAAAAAGATGAACGCATGTTAATTACTCTAACGAAGTGGATTTGACTTACCTGTCTAAAGAAAAGCATTTTTCAACTGTAAGGTTAAAACGCACGGGTCAGACAGAAACAGAAAGGACAATAAAGTAAGAACTCGGTCGATTCACGATTGCGTATAAAAGACAAAAGAAACTTAGAAATACCGGGTTAACTACAAACGCGGAGAGTGGGCTGGTTCCCATAAACAAGAAAAGACATCGCCATCGAGTTTTTATTTTCCATGAAATAAAAATTTCTATTTAAACAAACAAAAAAAGAAATAAAAAGTTATACTATTTAAAAAGCAATGATACTCTAGACAAATGCAATAATTGATCCACGAAGTGCGCACTTCGTGGTTTAATATGTAAAAAAACTAATCAATAGTAAAAAATAGGGTTTAGACTTACTTAATAGTAAGCATGTTGAGTTAAAAGTATATTACATGTAGAACCATTTGTAATATATATTTTAAAAAGCGAGACGAAATACTAGCGAAGCTAGTTTGTAAACGGATTTTTAATTGCTTGCGCACGTCGGAGTAATGTTACTTGAACTTACGCATGACGACAGAGAGAGAGAAAGAGCGCAAGGTCACATACCTTCACGTGCCGGGATACTTATCTTGCAACTACACATCGCCACGGTAGTCAGTATCATTTACACTGCAACAGTGGTCTGTCTACATAAAAGAGCAGTTGGGTCTACGCCGAGGAACAATTGGGCCTACATAGATAACGAAAACCGGCGAACTCTAATACAATTGCTTTTGTTTATCACACCTGTAGAAAATTTATGCTATTAAAACTTGCATTATTACTTATAAATAAGGCGAATATATTCTTTCAGAAAGCAGACTGTAGATAACCGAGTATATTTGCTGTGTTATCTCAAATAATAAAGATAGATTGAAGTACTTTTATTCAAACTAAATACATTACTAACATTCTATAGAGCGTTGGACAAATACTTGTTTCAATTGTATTACCATGAGTTTTACAAGAATAAATCGATTTATTAAATTATAAAGCGTGATACATCTCCTATAACCAGTATTTACACAAAATATCGAAGCGGAAGCGTGGGGATGTTTAAAAGAATCCTAAAACGACCGAAAATATTTAGCAGGGTACCAATGAACGTAACACAACATTTAAACTAATGGTATTACAATATATAATGGTCACTCACTTTCGAAAGTAGAGAGTTAAGTTTTTTTAGATGTCTGGAAAAACATGGGTAATGCATGTTTTATACAGAAAGAGAACCAAATTCTACTGCAGGAAGTAAGAAGACGCGTACGTTAAAGGATTAAAGGATCGAAAACGAGCAAACAGATTGAGGAACAGAAATTGTTATTGCTGAAATTAAAAAAATAGAGTATGGAGGCAATGTGCGTTTTATTCTCAAATTCGAAAATCTAGACGCGCTATACGTATCCAACTATTGATTACAAAAGGATCTACAAGAAGAAATTATATATCTAAATTGTAAAATTGGAATTATGGTAAATTTCTCGTTGAAATATAGAGATGTGTAAGATCTTTAATAGTAGTTGCGCAGGGGTTCTCGAAAACTTGTATCTACTATACATGGCGTAAAAGCTAAAACATGTGAGCGTAAACAGGTTATTGGACAGAAGTGTTGAAAATATTAACGAGAAGTATACACATTCCATATATATTTCGTGTAGTGCGCAACTAACAAGCGTTCATTAGAGAATTTGTTATGAGAACTACCGAATATGTACCAGCTCGAATATAGAAGACTCGTATTGTGTATTAAATACAATATTTTGTTGTGCTTGCGTGCAAAATGTGTCTATCACTTTCGTTTTCCCCCCACTCAATCCACGTACGCGAAATGAATGCTCGTTAATAAAAATATACAGAATGAGCCTACAAATTGCACCAAGATGACGAGAGGGAAAAGCGATAGTTAGATCAAAATGGTTGTTATGGGTAATGAGGAGGCGTAGGTGGTCTGTGTGAGGTAGCCATGGTGGAGACGATTAAAGATCAAATAGTCATATGAAATGGGAAGTTTTACAACATCCAGCTTACAGTCCCGACTTGTCACCAAGCGATTTTCATATATGTGGTTCATTAAAGCAATCATTAAAAGGACGGCGGTTTAATTCGGATGCAGAGATAGAGATTTGTTATAGAATAGTTCCCCAAACAAGCGCAAGAATTTTACCAGCAGCAAATCCGTAGACTAATTCACTAGTGGAACTTCGTGCCTTAATGTTAAAAGACTCTTCTTTTAAATTCGTTCAATAAACTCTACTTTACAGCCTTTAAACGTGTTTCCATCGAGCTATCCTCATACTTCAAATAGTTGGATTTATTTTAAATCACATGTGAAATATTTTCTTTTGTGTGGCCATAAATGACGATTAAGTTGATGATACGTGAAAAATTGTTACTCTTAGAAAATAACACTTTCGTGAGTATTTTTTCACACGCTCAGCTGTATTGAACATACCTTAAATAATACAGTACAATTTGTGCAACGTTATACAAAATAAATACAGGGTGATTCACAACTTTATAGAAATATTTTAACTGATACTTAAGAATGGATCAAAGATTCGTATTTTTGCAAAAAAAAACTGTTTTTTAAAAACTAAAATTGAACCGAATGTTTTGAGGGTGCGTATAAAAATAATGAACCACACACTCTAATTGAAATTCCTTGGTGAGTGACTTCCGATACAATGTTAATGCTGCATTACAAGTCGATCGTAAAATTTTATGGTATGGGTTGAGGTTTAAAGTTTACAAAATAACAAATTAACGTGTTTTATTATTAGCGGAGCCAATGACACCGACTGATGTTCCAAATAATGTTTATTTGTTTACTAATTAATGAACAGCATTTTTTGAGTCTCAATATAAACAAGGGTGTTCTACCTAACAGGTAGCGAGCTTGTAAAACGCTACTTCCAAAAGCAACATATTTGATGTTTCCTACGAAATTAAAATTCACACAAAGCAAAAGTATGATAAAGCTATAACTTAATAAACATTAAACAACGAATTTTATTGTGTACTAACAAATGCTTACTGTCATTTGATCATTTTAAATTTATAAGTGTGGTTATTTGGTATTCTCAACACTGACACCAAAAAGGAATTGCAAATGTCAATCACATGCTACTACAAGCTTGTGAGCAGTGTTTTGTTGCAAGCTCGATACTTGTAAAATAGAATACCTATTGTTTGTATCAAAACAAAAATGCAGTTTACTAATGAGTAACGATTAAAAATTATTATCTGTCGGTGTCATTGGCACTGCTAAGAATAAAACACATTAATTTGTGGTTTTTTAAACTTTAACCCCCAAACCTTACCATAAAATTTTACGATACTTGTCAAGCAGCATAAACATTATATCGGAGGACACTCACCAAGGAATTTCAATTAGAGCGCGTGGTTAGTCGTCTCATTATTTTTCTACGTACCCTGAAAACATTTGATTCAGTTTTTGTTTTTAAAAATAATTTTTTTGCGAAACTACCAATCTATGAGACTCTTAAGCATCAGTTAAAATATTTCTATGAAGTTGTGAATCACCCTGTACGTGCTACACTCTTAACCCAAATTTTAAAAATCTTAGTGGCCACTAGTAAAACCTTCACCCTAAAACCTCCACCCTATATATATTTAAAGAGAAAATCCCTTTAAGTATTATCATAAATTAATATGCATAGAAGGGATGCACCCTTACTACATACAAAAAATCGCAAACAAATAGTTACACAAACATATCTGCCCATGATAACCTTTTACTTATTGCTTTTCGAATTTAGACCTACAGAGTGTAATTTTATCTAGCGTTGGTTTATTCCAGGCATTTGCAAGTCCAGAAGATTATGGCTTCAAAAGCACACCCAGGCCAAACGAAAACGTTGAAAGAATACGCAGGTACAGTTTTTGTTTACTTAGTCCACATAACACTCATCTTTATTTTTTCAGGGCACATTTAAACGATTTAGAAAATATACCTGCCTTTCTTCTAGTAAGTTATGTATATATTTTAACAAACCCTTCGATAGTTCTGACCACCATTTTATTTAGAATTTTTACTATAGCTAGATTTGTGCATACTTTTGTTTATAGTATTTATGTTATTCCACAACCGGCAAGAGGCATTTCATTTCTTGTGGGTTTGCTGATTACTGCTTATATGGCCATTCAAGGATTAATGCACTTTTTATAAGTTGTAAATAAATTTAACCACAACACTGTAATATTTCAGAGTCACAAAAATAAATGTTGCTTAAGGTTTTTGTGTTTGGAATTATTCAAAGAATTAGTAATAAAAATATATCGTCATGCAAGGTGTCATTTTTAATACCAGACATAAGGGTAGTAGGAAAAACAGACAGAAAGAGATAGAAGCCTTCTGGAATGTTGTGCTTCAGATGTATGAGGATGGTAGGTAGCACGGGCAGACAAAGTTAATAACAAATAGGTTATAGAAATAGTAGAGGAATAAAGATATCTATGAAAAACAAAAAAAATAAAAGAAACAGAAGAACAGGATACGTTCTAAGACATTTCTGGAGAATAGTACGGGATATATTACACGCAGAGATAGGAAAAAAAGAGGTAGAGGTAGACCGAGATAAGACTTTCGCATGCAGATAGTGATAGATGCAGACTGTGCAAATTTCAGGGAAATGTGAAAGTTAGTTCAGAATAGAAAACAATGAGGGTACGCGTCTAACCAGTTCCAGGACTAAAGACCAAATTATGATGATAAGGATGCATGATAGTACTTTTGAGATATATGATAATTCGACCAAAATGTGGAAGAGCTCCAGACAACTGGATATAATCTTATTTCATATTCAAAAGAATATTTTCTAGTTAAGCATTTAAATATTCGCTAACAAGACTAACGAATTCTGTAAAATCGAGTTACTTTGAAAACAAAAATATCTTTTAATGGGTCTCAAAAACACATTCATATAAAATCCATGTCAGCAAAAAGTGAGACATAATAGTGTAAGGATAACCAACACAAATCTATTTATTATAACACATTCCTTTATTTTAAAACTGTTACAAAAGCATTTTCAACTACTCGTAGTACTATACAGGGTGTTTTTTTTAAGTGGGAGGTCACCTGTATATGAAAGACCAATGGTAGAAGGAAGCTGAAAATTTGCACTAGGAGGTTATCGAATGTGCCCTACACGTCTAAAATATTTTCGATACGTTAGCACTTCCGGTTATACCGGAAGTAGGTATTACTATCGTTATTTTAAATAGAACACCCTGTATATTTATGCATTTTCGAATTCCTTGTCGAATTTTATGTGAACTTTTATAACACAACCATACCTCTATCTAATGCCGTTTTCGAGATATTTTGACTTTTAGTAGATTTTTGACACTTGCACGCTGTCACATAAATTGGAATAACTAGAAAGTGAACGAACTTACAAAATTGTTTTTTGCAATCACATTCACAATACTTGATATTATTTCTACGTGCAAATAAAATCTGATTTCAATGTACAGGGTGCTAGAAAATTCATTTTATAATTTGACTAATAAAATGTCAAATATTCCGTTTTTTTTAAATGGAACCTACTATATTTTGTTATATTAATCGATTCTATGGAAAAAAATACCTTAGGTATGTAATTACAACAATCCATTTATTGTAAGCCGTTTTTGAGTTATTTGCATTAAAAGAGAAAATGCACTAGTTCAGTAACGTAATAACATTTGCTACTATCAAGTAGCTTTTGTCCGATACATTAACAAAAGAATAATTGGTTATTTTTACGAAAACGTCAAATGTAGATAATTCTACGCAGCTTGCAATTCCCGTACTGTAGTTATTTAGGAGGGTTAATCGAAACTTTACAAATCAAGATTATCTCGAAATGATAATTATTTATGGCGAATGCAACAGAATTCTTCAAGGAACTTGCGATGTCTTTCATCAAATATTTTGTTATATTAATCAATTCTATGGAATTAATATCTTAGTACTTAGAAAGCAGGAAATGCTTTTGCACATTTTAGTTGCCAAAAATAGCAGCGCAAGAACATTTTTTTAAAAATAATGTTTAAAAGCTACACAAACATGGAACAATGTATTTCATCTAACAATATTTTACCTAAGGAAAAATAAATAAAAATATAAGAGGTTGTTTATAAATGTTCTATTTGGCGGCCATTTTGATCCAAGCATTTTAAAATGCGTCTTATAAACTCTTTATTTGTTGCCTTTTGTATTAGCTCTGGAGTTAAAGAATTTAGAGCATTTATTACTCGTTTTTTGCAATGTTCCTCAGTAGTAGGAGCGTAGGAAAAGACCGTATCTTTTACATACCCCGTAGAAAAAAAAAATCCAAGAAGTGAGATTGGGTGATCGGGGTGGCCATAAGTGAGGTTCGATATTAGCTATAAATTGGTCTTCAAACAAGGAGCACCGTCGTGCTGGTAAAATATTTTGCGTAGTTCATTAGGTGGGAGGTTGTTTAAATATGCTACAATTTCTCCATGCACAATTTCTAAATATCGTTCCCCTGTAAAAAGTGTTCATCGAGAAGAAAAAGAATTACTAAAACAATATGTACTTTACCGTTTAAATTTTCCTTGTAAAACACTACACATACAATTCACGAATCTCTAATAGCACAATAAACGTTAAAAGACCATCTTTCCTGAAAATTTGTTATGTATGCTTGGTGAGGATTTTCTGTGGAACAATGGTGTGAATTATGTCGGTTAAACACTCTGTTTTTCGTAAACTTTGCTTCATCGCTCCAAATAATATTTTTCAAAAACTGTTTATCCTCTTGCGTTCTAAGTAATACAAATTCGCAAAACAACATCTTTCTTTCGAAATCGGCTTCCTTAAGGTGCTGAACAGGATAAAGTGGCCAACTTTTAAAATTATTTGCTTTCACAATATTGTATATGGAACTACGGTTCATTTCTATATCCTGTACAGCATTATTTAGTGAAGCTCTGCTGCATGAAAATATGCCAATACATTAGTAACTCCAATTACTTCCTCCGTCACGGTGCTGGTCCTGTTATTCTTTGTAATAAATGATCCATTTTTTGCACAGTTTTCAAGAATAGTTTCAAGAAGCCTAACATTCGGCGCTGGCTTTTCAGGAAATTTTTGATGAAAGACATCGCAAGTTCCTTGAAGAATTCTGTTGCATTCGCCATAAATAATTATCATTTCGAGATAATCTTGATTTGTAAAGTTTCGATTAACCCTCCTAAATAACTACAGTACGGGAATTGCAAGCTGCGTAGAATTATCTACATTTGAGTTTCGTAAAAATAACCAATTATTCTTTTGTTAATGTATCGGACACAAGCTACTTGATAGTAGCAAATGTTATTATGTTACTGAACTAGTGCATTTACTGTTTTAATGCAAATAACTCAAAAACGGCTTACAATAAATGGATTGTTGTAATTACATACCTAAGGTATTTTTTTCCGTAGAATCGATTAATTTAACAAAATATAGTAGGTTCCATTTAAAAAAAAACGGAATATTTGACATTTTATTAGTCAAATTATAAAATGAATTTTCTAGCACCCTGTACATTGCAATCAGATTTTCTTTGCACGTAGAAATAATATCAAGTATTATTAATGTGATTGCAAAAAAACAATTTTGTAAGTTCGTTCACTTTTTAGTTATTCCAATTTATGTGACAGCGTGCAAGTGTCAAAAATCTACTAAAAATCAAAATATCTCGAAAACGGCATTAGATAGAGGTATGGTTGTGTTATAAAAGTTCACATAAAATTCGACAAGGAATTCGAAAATGCATAAATATACAGGGTGTTCTATTTAAAATAACGATAGTAATACCTACTTCCGGTATAACCGGAAGTGCTAACGTATCGAAAATATTTTACACGTGTAGGGCACATTCGATAACCTCCTAGTGCAAATTTTCAGCTTCCTTCTACCATTGGTCTTTCATATACAGGTGACCTCCCACTTAAAAAAAACACCCTGTATAAGTTTCCCAAAAGCTGACACAATAATTTACTTTCAGAGCTTTAACTCTAACAGTATACATATAATCTTCTTAACACTTAAGATTCTATCTTCTAATTAACTTAATCTCAAAGTACTACAATTAATTTATATACGAAGCACTAAACACTATGCTTAATTTATATCAAATATTTATGTTTACAGTAGAATAATTTATATTACTTATTCTAAGCTTAAGCTTTACATAACAAGAATTTGTATCGAGGTTTCGATTAGAACTCACTTTCAATATTCACAACAACAATTTATATATATTTTACTTGTTCCAGTCAAGCCAAGAAGATTCTAGCAATAGTGCAAATTATTATCTGGAGATTTCTTACCATGTGTAGATTATATCCTATTATAATATTAATAACCCTTAAATCTAAAAGTCGGGTAACCATCAATCCAGTGTTCTTCGAAAGGGTACACCACAGGGAGTTGCCACTCATGGCTTTGTTCACAAACCCCTTGTAAACATTTAAAGTGGTTATTTTTAGTCTCTGGTAGGCGGAGTGGTGTTACAATAGTTTTGAATTCTCATGCGCCCAAACATATCAGTTCAGAGATCTGCTACCCTATGCTGAATAAATGCTGGCTCATCAAAATAAAGTGCCGTGGAGTTGAACAACCTGTGCGGTGTGGGAAATATCCTCAGATGCTCAAAGTAGTATTAATTAATTACACCGGTAAACGTACCGTGCTTCAAACGTAACTTTTCACGCTGAATTCAAATTTGTAATCAGAATTTCTCTAATACCCACAGTTTTTGTACAATGACATTTTAAAGGATTTAATGATGAGTAATTAATGTATGTAAAATAATATTTTAGATGATTTATTTGATGTACATGAATGATGTACATGAACACACCAAGACGACGCTATTATATGTAAGCGCCAACTTATGTGGTTAGCAACTGCCAGTGAATCGGATTGCGGATAGCTGCATCGTGCCATGGGGCCAGACAGCTATCTGCTGCGTCTTAGCAAGTGGCATTTTATACACGCGGCAGTATTGCACAGACATTTACTGTGTACTCACGTAGTACGGTTGCATTCTGTTATGTGTTTGATATGTTGGTTAACATGTCAAGGAATTGTGTTAATCATGCTGTTAATGCGTTTTAAAGCTACTTTTACAGTTAACCCTTCAGAATTCCTTATTTCCGCTTACCGGCACCCTTCCTTTCATATATATAGCGCAAGTTACGGTATGGGACAGTAACAGTCACGAGAGTGGTGTTCAAGACTTTGGTCAAGCCGCAAGTGCATCCGCAGTCAACGGACGAGCGTTCGCGGTATTTTTCATAGTGCGTGTGTGAAACAAAACATTGCACATCATTCATTATACAGTCCGCTATAAACACTTTTGGAATGGTTCATAACCTATGGTACATGTCATGGTAACAGATAAAGCAGTAAATGCTAATATTAATTTATTACGCGCTGTATATCGTACATTTATCGGTCCTTCGAGACGAATATCTTATCCTAATAAATTTTCCTTAATCCTAATAATTTATCGTGTTTTGATCCTCATTGTTTCATTACATTTTCGTGGTTACCTTTGATAACTACTAACGCTTAGTGTAGCTATCATTTTATTCATTCAATCATAATAATTATATTCATTCAATCAAAGTTGAGAGTATTTACTACAAAACTGAAAGCTTTAAAAGGTTGGTTACGTAGAGTTTGTCCCTTTGAAAATAACAGGATATTATAGAATAAATGTCTAGTTTTTATTTTCCTGTTTCGAAAGAATGTTGGGTACATGAGGTTAATTCTTACGCAGGTAGCTGTTAAGGGTATGTGACTTTATAGTTGCATCCGCACCAGACAAACAAATCACATCTCTTGTAAAAATTCATATCTTGGTATTTGAGAGCTTTTAACAAGGTAAACATATTTTTACTGGTTGGTTTGGTTCTCAGGTATGTTCCTTTAGAAAGTTTGTTTAAAATTGTATTGAAAGAAATTCTACGTCAGCAGAGTTGCAAGGTTTGGTTATTGGTATTTAAAATTGGGGTCGTGTCATTCAGCACAATGACTCAATTTAGAATTTCTATGGATCGTCTAACTTTAGACCTGAAGGATGCTCTCAATAAGATTTCACAATTATTGGTTAGTACTGGCAAATTGGAAAAGACTCGCAAAAATTTGGTAACAATAAAATTGTTTACAAAGCCGCTACGGATCTCAAACAAGAAGTTGCATGTATTTTCGATGAAGAAATTGCAGAATGCATTCAGGAAATTGAATAGCTTCGTATCGAATTGGATAAAATGCTACTGTCGATTAAAATTTATAATGCTCAGTTTGAAAGCATGTTTGATTCATCGGATATTAAACCTCAAAATTCATTTGAAAATAGGTCTGGATAACCTACTGGTCTTAGTGGTGTTACCAATATTCGATTGCCGTGAGTATTCAATTATCGTTCAGCGTTACGAGTGTCGTGGTTACTAAATTGCTTTGTAGAAAATTTGTATGGCTTGCGTCAAATGAAAATTGATTTGTTGGATTTGATTCTGTTCAATATGTTATCAAAAAAATTGGAGGTCGACTTGCTAAAAACGTTCGAGTTGGAAAATACTCAGGATATTCCAACATTCGAACAATTGAAATCGTTTGTTGAAAAGCATTGTAAGGCGCTAGAAATCAGCAGTATGGTGCTAGCAGATAAACAACTCAAATCGTCAAGTAAGACTGTGGACTGGGAAAAACGCCCTAATGCGTGTTCAAAATCACAATCTCATACGTCTTTAGTGACTACGTCAAAGATAAATAAATGCTTGTTGTATGATGCGACACATTATTTATATCAATGTAAAATGTTTCTCGGGAAGTCGCCGCAGAAACGTTATACTTTTGTTAAGGGAAAAGAGGTGTGCATTAATTGTTGCATGGACTCACATCATGCTAGCAACTGTAAATCAAAGAAGTTGTGCAAAAGGTGTTCAAAACCCCACAATACTTTGCTGCATTTTGGAAACTCAGCAGTGCAGACTCAGGATGTTACTTCTTCTGTGCCTGTGGTTTCATCGTCAACAATTTTGTCATCTTCATCAAATCCTCAATTGGAAGCTAGCTACACTGCCAGTAGTAGTTTATTTTCGACAAGATCGTCAAATACAGTCACTTTGTTAGCTACGGCTAAAGTATCCGTTTATGATGGGTTCGGAAGAGTTCAAACTGTAAAAACTTTATTGGATAATGGCAACATGGAGAGTTTTATGACTGACTCATGTCATCAACGTTTGGCTTTGAATAAATGAAAAGTTTCGGTAACGGTGGAAGAACTGGGACTATCGGCGGCTCAGGTTTCAGGTATATTGTCATGTAAAATTCGTCCTAGAGGACAAAGAAATCCTCAATATGATGTGGATGTTTTTGTTCTCCCGGAGATTTGTGAAAAATTACTTACGGTACAGTCAAATCAAATAATTGGTCGCATACGTCTGACTTAAACTTAGCTGACGAGGGCTTTGATAAACCCGGCAAAATAGATATGACCCTTTGTCCGAAATCGTGTCAAAATTCAATAGATGATTCGTCAGAGTACTACATACTTCATCGTGCCGCTGTCAAACCAGAGAGCGCAACAACCAAACTCAAAGTGGTTTTTGATGCTTTGGCCTCTGAGCCCATTGGTAAACATGCTGTGATATTCACTGCTGACATCAAACAGATGTACAGGCAGGTTTTGGTTGCGCCAGATCATCGTCAATATAAAAAAATAATTTGGAGATTTAATTCTTCGGATCCTATCAGGGATTATCGGTTGAACACCGTCACGTATGGAATGATCTCCTCTCCATTTTTAGCATTGAGGTTTATTCAGGAATTAGCTCAAGCGGAGTCAGCCACATTTCCTCGTGCTGCTGAAGTGTTGGCATCAGATACCTACGTTGACGATGTGGTGAGTGGTTGTGCTTCGGTGGAGGAAGCAAAACGCTTAATTTTCGAATTAAATCGAAATTGTGAAGCAGGAGGTTTTACTTTGCGTGAATGGAATAGCAACGTCAGCAAGGTTCTTGAAGGATTACCAGAATCGTCTTGTTATCCGACAACTTTTAGTTTTGAAGATTCAATAACTTGTCACAAAAGATTTTAGGTTTGCAGTGGAAACCCATAGGAGATTATTTCTTTTATCAGGTTAATCCTATTTCAAAGGATTGTACGAAATGCAGTATGGTGTCTGAAGTAGCCAGAATTTTCGATCCGTTGGGGCTACTTACTCCTTTAGTATTTTTTTACCAAACATTTAATCCAATATTTGTGGATATTGGGTTTGGATTGGGACGGAAGTCCTCCATTAAATATTGCATCCAAATGGAAAAATTATTTGGAACAATTGTCAGAATGATCAAAACTCGAAATACCTCGATAGATTTTACATGTTGATTACAAAAAGATACAGATTCACGGGTTCTGTGATGCTGCGGAAGCAGGCTATGCAGCCGCTGTTTATTTTCGAGTCGTCGCACAGTTGGAAACATTAAAACGTCATTGGTGTGTGCTAAATCTAAGGTTGCCCCTACTAATCGCATTTCTTTGCCTCGTTTGGAGTTATGTGGTGCACTACTGTTGTCAAACTTGGTAGATTTTGTTCGGATTACTTGCAAAACACAATTGTCATTCGATAGTATTTATGCCTGGTCCGATTCAACCGTTGCTCTAGCTAGGATTAAATCATCATCGTGCAATTGGAAAACATTCGTCAGCAATCGAATTTCACATATCCAAGACCGCATTCCTCCAGCATAATGGTTTCATATTAAATCTTCAGTAAACCCAGCTGATTGTGCCTCTTGAGGTCTGGTAGCCTCAGAATTGGTACAACATCATTTTTGGTGAAAAGGGACTCATTGGCTTCAACTTCCCGAAGAAGAATGGCCATCGCTTAACGTATCTCGTTTATTAAGATCCGTTGTCAGTCGAGACGGAAAGGCGAATTTTATCATTAAATGTTGTTATTTTAGACAATTTCTTAGACTCATTGACTACTCGCTTTTCAAATTTGGCAAAAATATGTCGAATTATTTCATGTGTTCGTCACTTCATTTCTAATACGCGAACACCATTGCAATCGCGCAGAGACGCGCCCGATTATGCTTCTATGGCTGAACAGCAATGTTCTCTTCATATTTTGGTCAAAAGGGTTCAACAAGAAGTCTTCCGTCAAGATATTTGTAATATAGCAAATGGTAAACCAGTTAACAAATCGTTCAGACCTCTCACTCCCTTTGTAGATACACATGGTTTACTCAGGGTGGGTGGAAGTCTTCGAAATTCAGACCTACCTTAAGGGTGAAATTTCCAATTTTACTCCCATCATCGCATCGGTTAACAGAATTAATCATTCCGGATTGCCATAATAAGCACTTACATCCTGGACTTCGTACTACTCAATTTTTGTTGACCCACAATTTTTGGATTCTATCTGCTACAAGAGCATTTCGTAAATGTTTGAAGTCATGCATCCGTTGTTTTCGCATAAACCCTATTGCTTACTGCCCTCCCATGGGCGATTTACCCACTTCGAGGATAATTCCCGGAAAGGCATTTTTGCATACTGGCGTGGATTATGGCGGTTCTCTTGCCGTTACAATGAGTAGAAAACGAGGATCTAAATACTCAAAGGCTTATATTTGCTTGTTCATTTGTTGTAGCACTAAAGCCATTCATTTGGAGTTAGTGTGCGACTATTCGTAGTGATTGTGGCACCAATTTTATTGGAGCGTCTTATGAGTTATCGGAAATGATAAACACTCTGCAATTGCAGAAGGCATAACATATATATTCATCCCCCAATCCGCTCCTCATTTCGGAGGTTTATGGGAAGCCGGGATTAAATCAGTCAAATCTCATCTCAAAAAGATCATTGGAAATCAAATATTGTCGTATAAAGAACTCAATACTGTTCTTGTTCAAATTGAGTTTCTACTTAATTCAAGGCCTTTGTGCCCGTTAAGTACTAATCCCGAAGATTTTTCATATTTAACACCGAATCATTTTCTTGATTTGGACCCTGTGTCTGTTCTACTAGATCCTGATGTTACTGCGTTGAAGATTTCTCATTTGGATCGCTGGCAGCTAATTCAGCGCATACAACAAGATTTCTGGAAACAGTGGCGTACAAGTTATTTACATACTCCGCAATAAAAGACTAAATAGTTCACTTCATCTCCTCAAATCCAAATTGGGACCTTGGTTTTAATCAAAGTGGATCAAGCTCCTACTCTGTCCTGGCGACTATGCCGCATCGATTATTT
Organism: Platerodrilus igneus; assembly: GCA_036346225.1. Taxonomy (NCBI): domain Eukaryota; kingdom Metazoa; phylum Arthropoda; class Insecta; order Coleoptera; family Lycidae; genus Platerodrilus; species Platerodrilus igneus. The sequence continues at coordinate 789,246 of JARFIW010001358.1, forward strand.
ATACTCTGGAAGCGATGGGGTTATTCAAGTGGCTAGGGTAAAAACTATGCATGGCACAATTAAAAGACCTTTAGTCAAGTTGTGTCCTCTACCTGTAGACAGCACAACTCAATAGTTTAAAGATGAATATTAAATGTAGCGTAGTATTCGTTTTATTTACATTAGTACATAGTTTAAAAATAAGCTAATCAATCTTATTTTGGTGGGCGGTATGTTAAGGCGTTTTAAAGCTACTTTTACAGTTAACCCTTCAGCATTCCTTATTTCCGCTTACCTGCACCCTTCCTTTCATACATATAGCGCAAGGTGAGATATGGGGCAGTAACAGTCACGAGAGTGGTGTTCAAGACTTTGGTCAAGCCGCACGTGCATTGGCAGTCAACGAACGAGCGTTCGCGGCTTTTTCATAGTGCGTGTGTGAAACAAAACATTGCACATCATTCATTATACAGTCCGCTATAGGGTCGGTTTTATCGACCACGGTTAAACTAACGTTCAAGCGAACCAAAGTTCGACTTGAACGATGGTTTAACTACAAATTCGTTTTATCATTGCGGTTCAAGCTGCGTTCACGTAAACTACAATCTGAATGTATTGGCTACACTGGTTTCTAGGGAGATGTAGGGATTTTGTCATAAATCAAGCACATGAATGTCAAAGTTTCAATTTAATTAAAGTGTGAATTGTAAACACCATAACCGGCATAACCGTTTTTCATTACAATTTGAATAATAAAGAAAAGGGAAAGCGTGCGATAAATTTTACGCCAAGAGAACAGGATTTACTATTAAGGTTGGTGAAAAAATATGATAAACAGATCGAATGTAGAAAGAGTGATACAAATACCATTAAAATAAAACATTCTGCTTGGAATAAAGTTTGTTCAGAGTTCAACATGCTCTCAAGTGTTCAGTATCGGGAGGTTAAAGTTCTGCGAAATAAGTATGAGAATCTAAAAAAACGCACAAAACAAAGATATGCGGAAGAAAGAAAGTATATGTATGGTACAGGAGGTGGCCCACCAAAAACATTCACACCACCATCAACTGACTGCACGGATAATGTTATCACTGAGATAATTGGCTCCCAATTAACTGGCCTTGTGTCTGAGTTTGATGATGATAAGGGTTTGTTAGAAAGAAATTATATATACTAATCTAAACAAGGTGTACTGCATTTTCAGAAATTAACATCGCACATTTTCACGAGCATAGTTATTCGAAAGATGAAATTTTGACTTTAGAGGTACCCACAGAACCGATGGATATGAATCTTTCAGGTAAGCATTGTTACGACAACACTGAATTAGTACATTAGTTTTTAGCCCCGCTAGAAGCTGACTTTTCAAATACTGATATGCCCAGCACCAGTACTGCAAGTTATGGTATGTTAGTGATAAATGTTAATATAATATTTTATAATCTAAATAAACTTTAGCTACTAAAGACTGGTCAAAGTGTACACCAGATATGTTGCGAGCTCCAACTTCAGCAGCCTTACATACAAATCGGTCAAACGGTAAAGTTTGTTTTTTGTAATTTGTATTATAATCACAAGATTGTTTTTAGCTGACTACAATAATAAACGTAAAAGGCCTGATAACCTAAAATGTAAAATTGGGAAATGGGCTCTACACAAGAACAATGCTTTCTAGATCAACATGCGCTCAAATTAAAACAAATGGCAGAAAAACATTTGCAAGAACTAGAGCAAGAGAAACAGAAACATGCACAGTTTCTAAAATTTCAAGAAGAAGAACATAAATTGAAAATAAAATTTTTACAATCCAAGTGTAAACAATACCAACAAGAACAGCAGGATGATATTGACTTTATTTAATTTTAAAGTTTTATTTTAATTAGGTGCCATTTTATTTAATGATTTAATATGTAATTAGTAAAATAAATGTGACACATTGAAACTTATATTTCTATTTATTACTATTATAGGAGTTCTTGAAAGTATCGAGTGATTAAATTATGCCTCGTGATGTTATTAATGTTGAAACCCATATTCTGGACAATTGGTTGGTCTAAATTTATTCCATTTGCAAGTTCAATTGCAGCCTCCACTTCTTCATTATCAGGTAAAAATTCTGGTTCACCATTTTAAATGCTATATTGTGCAATACAGCCGTAGCTACGATCAAAGACTCTACTTTGGCAATATTTAATCTAATGCCTAAAGCTAGAATAGAAATCTTCGCTTCAAGCGCCAAAACATCTTTCAATAGGGTTTCGAGTTCGAATTTGACTTTCATTGAACAAATGTTCGGCTGGACTTTGTGGGTTATGTAGTGGTGTTATCAAGTAAGGTTTTATCCCATAACCACCATCACCCACCAATAAATTGTCTTCGCCAAATTCACCATTTTCCATTTGAGCCCTTAGCCTAGAGTTGTTAAAAATTGTGGAATCATGTGATGATCCTGGCCAGCGACATACAATATTATGAATTGCAAGATATGCATCACACACAACTTGCACATTTAAAGAAAAAAAACCTTTTCTATTTCTATATAGCTCTGCATTATTTCCTCCGGGAGACTGAATCTTCACATGTGTGCAATCCAGTGCTCCCACACATTTTGGAAATCGGCTTATATTGAAAAAACCAACTTGAGTTGCTTCAATTTCTTCTGCATTCGATGGCATTGAAATAAATTGAGCATGAAGTCTGGCTAAACTTCTTAAAACCTTTGCTATTATTGTGCTGGTAGTAGATTTATGTATACCATAAAAATCTCCTGCAACCTGTAGAAATGAACCTGTTGCCAGATACCTCAGTGTTACCAATAACATATCAGTGGGTGTAACAGCAATGTACCTACACAAAACGTTAATAAATATACATATAAACCGCAAAGAAACTATATACATACTCGTTTTTAAGGCATGAAATTTCGTCCGATATTTCATCAACAATCAAGCGGACTACCTCCTTTGACAATCGAAATCTCGCCTTAAATTCCTGGTCATTCCACATTTGGAAATGGTTGGGTCTCATTCTAAAATTTCTTGGAACCCTGGGATTTTGGACTAAATTTATCAGTTCTAAAAAGTCTTCATCATCAGTAATATCAACAACAGTTTGCGCCATGCCTTTAAAAATTCACTACAATAATAATAAATAAATAGGTACTTATAATTGTAATAAGTACCTATTTCTAAATTAAGTGAGGTTATGTTTTCCCGTTGAACGCGCCTTGAACTGGGAAAAACGGCCGTTCAGATAAACTGATTCTTGAACCGACGCTCAAGACTGAACTCCTGCCATAAAACAGGTTTTAACATTAGAACCGTGGTTTATTTTGAACTTAAGTTGAACTCGTTCCATAAAACCCGCCCATAGACACTTTTGGAATGGTTCATGACCTATGGTACATGTCATGGTAGCAGATAAAGCAGTAAGTGCTATTATTAATTTATTACGCGCTGTATATAGTACACATGCGGATAAGGATAACGCTTGCTATGTGTGTGCTGATTTCGCCTTTTTAAAAATCAATGGTAATGTTTACTCCCTGAATTAAAAAATGTTAAGAACTATATTTTGGTTATAAAGTAAGAACCGGCCCTATCAATCTGCTGTTCAACATGTGTGAGGTGTCTGACGGATTGAGCTCGGGGTTCTAGGCACATGAGCTTTGCCATATTCATGGTGTGAAGTGAACGCCAAGATCATTTATCCGACTGTTATTTCTACAACACAAAGATAAAGGGAATAAGTAGTGAATCCAAGCAAACAGTAACGTGCCCAAATTTGTCATAAGTTATTTTCTGTAAAAAATAATTTAGTGTATAGCCACAATATTGTGCTTTGATGGGTGCACTTGAAAAAAATATGAAACAACGAATGGAGACTATTAACTGACTCTTCGAAAACCAATTTGAAGACTGTTCTTTTACGAGATGGGAACAAATTTCCTTCGGTACCACTAGCTATTGTAACCAACATGAAGGAAACATGAAAATATGAAAATCCTGTTAGGAAAACTAAATATAATAAGTTTTGTTAGAAAATATATTACGATATAAAAATTGCTGCGTAGTTAATGGGTTTACGGCTCGGCTATACTAAATTTTGTGTTTTTTTTTGTGTAAATGGGATAGCAGGGACAAGAAAAATCATTAAAAACAGTTTGAAAAGAATATGGTCAACGTGAATTAAATTAAAAACAAAGCGCTTTCGACAATAAACTAGTCATCTTCAGTGTTGTTTCTTGCGGGGAAGAAATCTACCATCAACAATATTAAATTAGATAAATTAAAACATGAAACATATTTAAGAAAAATCATTACCTTAAGAATGAATGGTTGAAATGAGAATCACATGCGCCTGCCTGGATAGAAAAACCTCTTGCATTCGTCACTGGTCAGTCCTAATATGATCTTCCCCTTCATATTATGTTAGATCTTTTCAAAAATTTGGTTAAGTCTATAGATAAAAATGGTGACAGGTTTCTTTACTCGAAAAAAAGGCTCTATAATAAAGAAAGGAATTTTAGAGTTCCCTAATTCGAGTTTTTAGTTGGAGATAAAGAATTGAAGATTTGTTAAACCATGTTGAAAAAAAAAGCACGGGGTCTTTAAAGTGTTATCCAACATTTTTCAGCAAACCATGAAACCACGCACTATTTTGAGATTGTAAGTGAACTCTACAGTCATATTTAGATGTGGGGTGTAACTACATTTTTTAGACTCCCACTTGTATTTCATCCCTGACAATTGTGGCGCCGCCAGTGACGAATATGGAGAACGTTTCCACCAAGACATTTCTACCATGTAGAAAAGCGGTACTAAGGACAATGCAGTGCAGTAATGCTTGTTGATTACTGCTGGATACTTAAGGGCGATGTTCCAGATGCCAAATATCGAAGGAAATCAACAACCTCTATATTTTAAGTAAGTCGAATAGTATGCATATATATATATATATATATATATATATATATATATATATATATATTCACGAGAGGTCATTGAAACCCAAGTTCTATAAATAAAAGCAAACTCAAACAGAAGTAAACCGGAAAAAAGTTGAAATTTCCGTATATTGGTTGTTTCACCCTGTATATAAGCGTATTTCATGTACAAAGCCATTAAATTCATTCGCGTTAATAAAAAACATTATTCCCGCTTAATACGTTTATTACAGAGTGTGTAAAGCATTTATAAACGACGCTCTTATCAAAAGTACTAGAAATAACTTAGATTTTTGCCATTTATATCAAATATTATAAAAATAAACCTTTCGTGCATAAAATTCGTTTTATTTACCTTAAAAACGAAACTTTGGTTCCACTTATTAAGATGAAGATCTTTTTGCATTTGCAAAACCATATTCTCGAATTTTCGAGATTAATAAAGAACGAATACGTCAAATCCTAATAAATGCTTTGAGCGTCATTAAATAAACAAGCGTTTATTCAAAGAACTCGCGTTATCATTAAAAAGGCAATCAAATCGATTTTATAGTTTTCGCATTACTATTAGATAGAATGGGATGCGATACTAACTTCGTACATTGGACAAAGATAAACAATGATTGCGATGCTCGGAAATCAAATCGTTCGAGGAGGTTTGACACTAATTATACCGTTAAAGCTGTGGAATTCCCAGAAATATTGCATCACGTATGTAACTAAGATTTGAATTAAATCCCAAAAACTCTGGAGAACCATGACGTAGTTAGATAATTTGTATATAAGCGGTAACTTTATTAGAGGGGATTGATTCATTAATTCACGTCAACAAGTAATATATAAGCGTTTGAATTTACAAGATTGACGATGAAAAATTTCATTAATTTGTGATTCGTTATGTACGATTTTAAAAAAATCAGATGTCGTAAATTAGTTTACCATATAAAATTTATACGTTTCAATAGCTTGAAATATGGACGTTGTTAATTGTCTTGTCAGTTTTAATATTATAAAACAAATGTTGCTATTTCGTTTAAATAATTAGTAAAAAAACTTGGTTTTAGTAGTTGTTATCATTAATTTGGTGATAACGTGGAATTTTAGGAAATTCTGCTCACTTGTGTGTACTCTATCGTCGAATTTGAAAGTAGTTGAGGTGAACACTGTATTTCTGTGGCCCCTTATGTGGATATTTTACAGTATTTCACCGTTTGGTTTGATTCGCTACCTTATTATTATTAGCGGGTTAGTAATCAATTACGCTTTATGCGAACAGAATCAGCTACTCGCCTGTTTTGCACAAAAGTGGGGAACACATGTTTCTGTAAATGGTTACAAATCTCCTTATTTCATTTAAATATTAATCCCAGGATTACTGATAAATTTTCTACCTAAAAGTAAGCCTGATTTGTGAATACTTTTTACTACTATGTACTTGTTGCAGGGATTTAGTTTGTTACGTGCTAAATTGGCCCTTAAACATTGTTTTTAGGTTAATTTTGATGTGCGGAAGTTTCGCGCCACAAATTTAAAAGACGCGGTGCGCGTATTTCCGTCACGTTAAAAGTGGGTTGGACGAATAACTTCGCGCCGACGCGTAAAAGACAAAAGTGGGGTGAAGTTTCCGTTAGACGCTTTAACGTGGCTTTTTGGTCTGAACCTTCGAGTGGAGTGGACGTTTGAGGTATCGTATCGTGGCTTGTTTTTATCTATGTAGATTCCCTTGCCTAATTATCTTTGTTTGTCGCCCTATACTTGGTTTCCTTGTCCATTCCCTGCATAGGTAGAATAAATTTGTAGCCTTGGCCTAACCGCTTCCACGCCGGAGCAGCCCACGACCCTAGACGAGCCGGATGTCCATGCTCCGCCAACAGCACCGGAGCAGTCACCATCTTTAATCACTCCGGGATGGAGCCCTGATGGACTTTGATAGAGGCCAACTTTAGCTCAACCCCGCAGGACGTTCGGATTTCTGATGTAAGTACTCCATTGTTAAATTTGTTCGCTGATATAACCTATTGTCTTAAATATATATATATTTTTCCGATAATTGCGTAATGTAATTTGTGCATTGGTGACGTCATTGACAGATAGGCGCGCCAAATCTGTACAAAGGTTAGCGTTACCAACCGCCCGTGACGTCGCTTATGTCGCGCTTGCGCGATGTAATTATGAACTTTTTAACTGTAAGAATTCGCGGTTTAAAACGTAAGAAGTTGAATTTAATTGGACGTAATTCAACCTAACGTAACCTAACCTAACTTAATCTGATATAATTTGATGCAATTTAATATTATTACTGGTTGTGTATGGATTGATTCAGTCCTGATTTCGTTCAACTTTAATCTAGGACAGATTTACTTCGATTAATACAACCGCTTTGCTTGAAAGCTTGAAAATCTGCCTACTGTGATTTGGATAATAAAGACGTTCTGGATTTGACCTTCAGTGATTTGGATATCCATGCGCCGGTTGAAGTAATTTGCAGTATAAAGGGCGTATGATATTGTTTATTCATGTCTGCATATGTGAATTAGTACTGCCTCTGCTAGTACAAAAATGTTTAGTTTTAAGTTTGTTTCCTGTTGAAAACAAAAGATTTATATGGCACCCACTTTACATTTTTGGTAATTGAAATTCTAAATGCATATCCATATAAGTTTACTTTAATAGTGTAAATCCCTACACGAGCGTATCGCTTGCTTGTCATTATTTGAACGTCTTGTGACGTTCAGTAGTATCTAATAAATTATTGCGACTTTTGTGTGGCCATATAAAACCATCGCTCTATTTACATGATAATTTCATATGAGAGCTTAGTGCATTTTAAAAGATTCGTGTAGAGTTGCATAACATAGTTGATTCATTTACTAGTGTCACTTAACTTTCTTAAATTCAATTATTGAGTTATGGTAATCTTTCTGTATATTAATGTAATTAGATTTTGTACAAGATGGACTTAATAGAATCGGTATACGTAGTTGTTTCTATAGACTATCGTTGTTTTACTTGTTTGCTTAATTAATGATTAAGAGTGTTACTTTGTGGTTATTCAGAGTCCATGGAACAGTTCTTTAGGACACCAGTGCTCCATTGTCCTGGCGCCCATTAGTGAGTAGCTCTACCAAGGCGCATATAATAATTAATAGGTCGCACCCACCTCGATCATCGAAACTGAGTCCTTGCCCTGAGCTATCCCGGAGCTTTAAGGAGTCATCGAGCTCCGAGGCAACACTGTAATTATTTCTAAATTTCATAATTACAATTTTGTACCTTGACAAGTTATTTGATTTGCAAAAATACAATAAAAATTCAAGGTTCTTCAATACAAAAACTACTCTAAAGCTAATTAATTAAATATAGAAAATGCACTTTGAAAATTAAGATTCTAAATGGAGATTTAAAATTATATGAACAAAACTGGTAAGCTGCGCTTTAACCTCATTTAAAAATGGAAACAGAAAGTATTTACTACCATTAATTACGAAAAGCGCTATTGGATTTCGCAAGTATTAATTTTAAATTTCTTTGTTTGTAACTGAAATTTGAGTATTTTGTCATAAGAATTTAAGGTAGAATGTCTTAATCATATAATATTTTTTGTAAGGATATTTACCAGAAAGTTTTGAGGTCAGAGTTCGAAACATTTTGACCTTTAAATAGACTATCTGTCAAGGAGTTTTGACCAAAATCCGTACAAGTGTTAGAGTAAAAGCAAAATTATCCACAAGAGAAAAGATCTGAGTTCTGTAAATTTGAACAACGATTAGGTAAGGAATATTTTAATAATTAAGTAAATAGGTACTTGTTATGAATAATTTCGTTTGAAAATTATGCTGTAAACTGTTTTATATTCTTTTGTATGAAAGAGAATTGTATTGGAATGTAAACGTGCTTTTTAAGATTGATGTGTTTCATTTTATTTTGTAAATTTTATAGTATAACTTTCATTGAGCTAGTCAGGCAAAGAAAAGTTAGAAAGGAAGGTAAGTTAATGGTAATTTGAAATTTACAATTTGCTGTAACGTGTCACAGCACTCTTTTAGCGGCTATTCCAAAGGAAGAGGTTAACATAGCAAATTTAGTGGCGCTCCAATGCGAAATATATATATATATATATATATATATATATATATATATACAGTGTGTCCAAATTTCGAGTCTCTACATTGTGATTTCAGTTATTATAAGAGATAGAAATTGGGTTAAATGGGGAAAGATTTGGAGGAATCCAGGCCAGTTTTGTATCCGTTTACAAAATTGGTGTAAGTTGTCTGGTTTTGGAGATATTCGAAGAAAACTAAAAATGGCGGATTTTGTTTTTTGATAATAAAACATGAATCATAAGTCGCACCATCACAAGACTTGCACATTATTAAGACACTTTTCTAAAAGGAGTATTTTAACATAAACAGAATCATTCGACTGTCTTTTGTTTTCGAGGAAACGCCCACAACTTTTGTTTTTCTTATGGCCGCCATTTTGAATATTAAGTGAATATTATGCGCCTTAAAATTACCTTTTCAAAAATATGCCACATGTCTATAAAAAGATGCAAAACTATCCTAAATTTTAAAAATAACTAAATTTGTATGTTCTTTAACGTTAGGTAATCCCAACAGGGCAAAAATTTGATTTCTACTTTCCAAACAGTCGTAGTAGTAGTAGTACCACATACATTTTGTTAAGTAGAACTCGTAAAATATTGGATATAAATCTTAAAATTAACTTAAACATAAAACTGTAGCCTATCTTATCTAATTTAGGGAACAAAATTAAATGTGACCGAAACAGCAAACTATCATCTAAATTCCTTCCCGTAGATGCTGAAAATGCTGTCCGTTTGCATCACGGCACATTCGACAATTAATTAAAACTTTCCGTACAACTCTGCTTAACGTGCGCCTATTTATAGAGTTAAGAATGTCACGGACTCTTTCCTGCAGTTCGTTTATATTATGAGGCGGTTCAAACTCATATAGCTCATTTTTAGCAAAACCTCATAAATAAAAATCAAGTGGCGTAAGATCTGGTGATCTTGCCGGCCACATAATTGGTCCACTATTGCATATAATATTTTGGCCAAAATGTTCAGCTAAAAGGGCGCTAACTTCTCGGGAATTGTGAGCTGGACAACCATCTTGCTGAAACCATAGTTTTCGAAAATCATCATCATTTGGTACAAGTCCTCTAATAGCCGGAATTATTTGGTCTCTTAACAATTCCGTATATCTGGCGCCATTGAGGTTATTGACAAAATAAAAGGGTCCAATCAAATTATTACCTATAAAAGTATTAATTACATTGGTTAATTTACTAAAATATTTATATCATAATTAACTATCTAAGATACCACACCAAACGTTAAATCCATATCTCGTTTGAAATTTGCGTTGCGCCGTCAGATGATGATTTTCAGTGCTCCAGTGATGCGTGTTATGTTTATTGAACACCCCGCAATTGGTAAACCACGTTTCGTCTGTCCATATTATCAATTCTGGAAAGTGCGGTTCTTACTCGCATTTTTGGATATACCAATTACAAAAACGCATTCGTCTGGCGAAATCTTCTCTTTTGAGGCCTTGGACAATAGTAGGTTTATAAGGATGAAACTTTTCCTTTTTTAAAATAGTATGAACAGTTGATTTTGGAATATTAAGTTCACGGCTTACAGATCTTACGGATGTGGATGGATTTCGTGTTACCGCCTCAGTAATGCTTAGAACACGTTCCCTATTGTTTAAGTCGTATTGTTCCCTAGTCTGTTCAAAAGCACCATAATTGAGTAAATTCATTACAATTTTTCTGAAGTATGTTTTATGCGGTTGTCGTCTTTCTGGATACAATTCCAAATATCTGGCGGATGCCGTATCAGCGTTCCGAAACGATTGTAAATAAGTATTTAGCATATCAAACTTTTCCTCATTCGAAAACTTGTAGACATGTGCCATTTTTTAAATTAAAATGCAGCACCACCGGCACCAAAACTTACAACACACACAAGTTTATCTAAATTTTAGAATTTGTTTGACATAGAACTGTAATTCAATTGTTTGGTTTTGTCACATACCACCGCCTACTATTATAAAACGATATCATTTTAACTCTAGTACCACCATAATTAATAATTTCTGACAAATGCTGTTTGTGTACATTATAAAATGTGTATTGTACTTTTCATAAAGTAGAAATCAAATTTTTGCCCTGTTGGGATTACCAAACGTTAAAGAACATACAAATTTAGTTATTTTTAAAATTTAGGATAGTTTTGCATTTTTATAGACATGTGGCATATTTTTGAAAAGGTAATTTTAAGGCGCATAATATTCACTTAATATTCAAAATGGCGGCCATAAGAAAACAAAAGTTGTGGGCGTTTCCTCGAAAACAAAAGACAGTCGAATGATTCTGTTTATGCTAAAATACTCCTTTTAGAAAAGTGTCTTAATAATGTGCAAGTCTTGTGATGGTGCGACTTATGATTCATGTTTTATTATCAAAAAACAAAATCCGCCATTTTTAGTTTTCTTCGAATATCTCCAAAACCAGACAACTTACACCAATTTTGTAAACGGATACAAAACTGGCCTGGATTCCTCCAAATCTTTCCCCATTTAACCCAATTTCTATCTCTTATAATAACTGAAATCACAATGTAGAGACTCGAAATTTGGACACACTGTATATATATAGCTGAGAAAAAGTCGCCATCTTAATCAATGAAGATCGAATACCAACTATGAGTGATTAACTATAAAAGAGTTAACTTCTATTAAAAAGGTTTGATGTTGAAAATGCGCTGTATATAAGCGAAACTAAGTAACATTTTATACATCACTTCATACATTCGGCAGTGGAACTAGCATCAAGTATGAAAAAACAAACCCTTTACTAAAAGCGCTTTGAAATTGAGTAACAATTTATCCATCATTTCACTCATTCATCATGTAAACTATTAGTAAGTATGAAAGAACGAAACCTCTATTAAAGCGCACTTTGTTTTGGAGAAACTGAATAACATTTTGTGTATATTTTCATTCATTAGCATGGAAAGTTATTAATGGGTAAACGTATTAATTTAAACTGAAAAATTACATTTACTTTGAAAAATCATGCAAATACTAATATAGAAAAATGTTACCCACAATAATAACCTAAAATACTGCCATATAAATTAAAATAACAAACTAAGTGGATTTAGTCAGCGTAATTAATAATAATCTGTCTAGGCACAGCAAGTAACCTACCGGTTGTCAACTTCATAGTTAATAAGAATGTTAAAGCCTTATAGTCAGTGATGATAGTCAGGCGTTGACCTAACACAAAGGTTCGCCATTGTTTCAGTGCGAAAATAAGGGCTAACGCCTCCTTTTCAGCAATTTTGTAGTTTAATTCCGCCTCATGTAACACACGACTGATGAAGGCAACAATTTGTTTGCCACCGCTTCCCATCTGAAACAAAATTGCTGCAATGGCTCGTCCATAGCTATCGGACTGTACAAAAAACTCTTTATTGAAATCCGGATGTGCGACAAACGTTAGTTTTAAGAACAACTCCTTTACTTGCTTAAAAGCCTCGTCGTAAAACTCATTCCACTCCCAACGAACATTTTTTTTCAATAACTCTAGCAATGGGCCCGACGTTTCGGCCAGCCTTTCACAAAAGCGACGTTCGTAGTTTACGAATCCTAAAAACCGTCGCAGTTCCTTAATATTTTTAGGAACTGGAAACTGTTGGATACATTGCAATCACACATTCCTTTCTTGGAAATTATATGACCAAGAAATTTACTTTCTAACTCGTCAAAATGAGATTTTCTCAATTTGATGGTTAACTTGCATTCTTGGAATCTTTTGAATATCGCTTCCAAATGATGTAGATGCTTCTCTGGATTGGAGAAGAAAACTAAAATATCATCAACATACATTAGAATAAATTCATCAAATTCCCTCTTTAACACGCTCTTCATGCACCGGATAAAACTCGCAACTGACGTTGACAAACCGAAAGGCAACACATTGAAACAATACGTTATTCCGTCGTGCAGGAATCCAGTATATTTCCTGTCCTTTTCTTTATAGGAATTTGCCAATATAATAATGTCATATCCAATGTAGATTGGATTTGCCCCTGCTTACATTTCATTAAAAGTTTTTCAGGTAATGGTGGGGTAATATGATCACCCTCCATTTTACCATTTAAGAAGCGTGCATCTAAACAGACGCGAATTGTGCCATCTTTCTTTTTAACCGTCACTAGTGGTGATACGTATTCCGTTTTACAAGGCGAAATGATACCATCCGCTACCATTGCCTCAATTTGTCCTTTCACTTCAATTCTATAAGCTACCGGAATTGGGTAAGATTTTTTAAAAAAAGGCGTCTTATCTTTCATTTCAATGGTATGTTCGTATATTGTGGTAAGACCAGGTGTTTCTGAAAACACGTGGGAATGAGTTCTCAATAGCTGGTAGAGTTTATCTTCCTCTCCCAGACTAAAGGTCTCGGCTGCCGCTTTTAATTCGGTATCGGAATATCTGTGTTTCTGATACGTTTCCTTACGCTCTATGTAATTAATCCGTAATTGGTTTTCTATTACATTTAACTGACACAAATCTAGACGTCTCTCTAATTCAGCTAACCTAACCACTTTACTGGCAAAATCGATTTCGGCTTTCACTTGGTTTAACCAATCGCTGCCTAAAATGACCTTTTAGTTTAAATGGGGTATTACCACACAAGGAATATCCACTGCCATATTATTAAATACTACGGGCAACAATACCTGTTCCCTTATTCGAGTTAATTTTCCTCCAATAGCAACTGCCACTGATATATTAGACACAGGCAATACAGTATTGTATCGTATCTCCCAACGTTTTAAAATATGTATCAGATATTGCTGATACTTGACTACCCGTATCCAATAAAATTTCAACCAATTGTTCTTATATCACACCTGTATGATGGGTACTACTTTATCGAACTGGAAAAGTTCTTCCTCATTTTCACTTAACAGCTCATCTGGATCAATAATGCATTTTTTTATTAACCTGATTTCACGAACCTGTTCCGCTCCAACTGAATGATCCCTCTCCTTTCGCTTCCAGTTCTCGCCCCTTCCGTTAACTCCTCTATCTGATTGATTATTGTCGCCGTATGTCCTATCACCACGCCAATTTTCATTTTTATTTTGACCGTTGTCTCTATTATATCGATTAAAACGCGAGTTGATGGCATGTTGGTTATTTAGCTACCTGAAATTTTGATTTATTCTATTTCCCGATTCATAAGTCGCATCAATTTTTCTTAAAAATTTCTCGAATTCATCGATTGAGTCGATGCCCTGCAATAACATACTGCGCTGTACCTCCTGTGAAAAATGTTTTCCTAACCATTCCACTAGTATCCTCTCTTCCACTTTTTCTGTCAAGAAGTCAGCCTCTGTAACCAATCTTAACACATAGTCTGCCCGACTACCTGCTTGGAACTGTCCGTACTTTAATTTATAATACAAGTCCCTTTGATGATTTACATCCCAATATCGTTCCCGAAATAATTTTTCAAATGTTTGAAAATCGTTAAATAAATTTTCTCGTGCAGTAGCACATTCTGCTGCCGACCCTGTTAAACAACCCATGGCCAGACTGACCTTATCTACTTCCGGAACCCCCGCGTTCTTAAATAATTTATCAACTTTTTTTAAGAATTGCATCGGATGCATTTTACCGTCTGATCGATATCTTATTTCTGACCCCCCAAGTCACGCCATGCTGAAAGATATTTCTTACTATGACTTTCGTGATTTGGTACTATTACGTCCTTAGGTAGTAACTGTACATTTACTGGTTTGTTTTCTACATTTTCGCTGACTGTTTCTGCTAATTCAGACATACTGGTTTGCATACTAATCATATTCTTTGACAAGTGTACCAGAAGTGCTTGCAATTGAGCCAAATTTAACCCTGCAGCTTCATTTGATTCCTCAGTATTCATTTTTTTTTAAATCACAACTCTAAGTATTCTATTTTACCTTCAATCGTCCCTTACTATCAATTTTCCAAGACTCCTTTAACCTTACACACTTCTAACATCGAATTATAAACCAACAATAATTCGAGGTTAGGTTGCGTATCTTATTGTCCTCCTATTTAGTAAACTACTTTTAATTTCTTATAATAGTTTTTCCACCTTTCTGTATTCTCATCTGTTGCGTGTCGAACCACCTCAATTAACCCTATAATTCGATGAATTCAACCAAATGTCATTCACGGACAGATACCGTTCCTTAACCTTTATACGTATCTAAGCATCCGGTTCATAACCTTGAACTTCGAACTATAAATGCACGCTTATATGCGGCACTCAAAAGTTTTTCACATGCATTACAATGTAACTATTCCTTACAAACCTGGAGCGTTGTTGACTTTATTGGCCGATTGTAATAACTAAACCACTTTCGGATTCTTGATTAATTTAATCCATTAGACACCTTTGTGTCGCATGTAAGTTGACAATTCTAGTTTTTTTTTAACCATTTTAATCGCAAACCAGCCCCCGTTGGCGCCAATATGTGGTGTCCCCTCGTCAGACTAAAAGTAAAGTAATTAATTTTCGACACATACAATACTTTATTTTCTGAATTTCACAATCTCGGTGTAGGTTACAACTGGAATTGGATAAAACCGTTTTTTATATAAACATGCCAACTTAACATTTAATTTTCTTAAGACCATACAAAAACTACATCCCGCTTTGTTTCTGTGGTATCGTCCACCGTCTCCCGCTGCTACTTTTTAATTAATTATATCCCTCTGTTATTTAAAGCTCGCCGTCGCTCTCCCGTTTCCTGCCTTACCGGCGAGTGCATTAGTAATCAAATTCACATCACTACCGCACACCGCACAGTTCACAATAAACCAGCCGCACCACAAGGTATAGGCAACCCCAAAACCGTTTGAAAGATGATCAAAATTACTATAAGACTAGGTAATAAAATACAGGATGTTCCATTTAAAATAACAACGATATTATACTTTGTATCTATCAATATTGAAACTGCATTTTCTGAACACCCTGTATTGAATCTGCTTTTAGTAAGTTACTTGATCAGTGAATGGTACGGTCTAATATTAAGTGTTAAAAACAAATTTGTCTGGTGGAATTGATTTTAGAATTATTTAATTTTTACGAAACCCTTAGAATTTTAGAAAAAGCGAAATAAATCAAAACGCTCTGCATTTAGGTATAATGAGCCTTCAAGAAAGTCCAGTTTTTTTCCACGTACAATTCAAAAATGCAACGAAAAATAGGATGTTCCATAAGAAAAAATATAATTTTAATATGTAACTTTTTCTTGGGACAACCTGTACATATCAAAATAATTTTAAAATGTAGCCCTTTCGGACTTACATAGATCTACTGTGAAAAAACTTCAAATACACAGTTTTACTATAAAACTCCGTGGCGTTCCCCGTGACTCCCCTGTATAAATACAGATAACTAAAAATACCCATTCAACGCTCTGACACGTAGGCAACCAAAACAGCGACTGTACACAACTTCAGTTCAACAAATAAAAGCTTCGTACATAGCGATGATTATCGAGCGAGCGGTAGAGTATGCTGTAATTAATTAAACCAGAAACTGAATAGTAATCCGTATAACCACTCCTAGAGTACAAGTTAGTTTCGTCGATACAAAACTATACAACGCAGCATAAATATTGTAGTTTGAAAAAATGGCTCAAGCAGTAATGAGTAACGATGAAATATTACTTCACACCTATTTATTTTACAGCTGCGTCCTGATTTTAAAAACGATGGTGATGAGTCCACTAACCGGTAGACAGAGAATAAAAAATAAGGTAAACTTATTTAGTTTTATACATTCATTAACGCTATTTTGTTACATAATTGCTTTACATAATTGTATCATTTATGTATATGCATAAGTAAATTTAAGAAATGAAAATATCCGTCTAATTATATGAAGTAATATAAAAAAGATGTTTACATTGACATAATCCTGAATTTGTTATTTCAGGTTTGTATTCGAAAGGGGGGATAATTGGGTATTATAAACTTCAGTCTATTACATTAAATACAAACTTATACACCATAGAAAATTGCAAATATGAATATAGATTAGTAAACAACTGATATCGTTATATCGTATTATGCGTCTAATCACAAGAACAATACATTTGGCGGTATATCAGTCAGCAAGCGTAGAAATTAAATCCAATTATTTTATAATGTTTAACGCAAGGTACAAAATTTTGTTACTAATCGCCAAGGACGTTATAAGAATGGACCAAGTTACAATTATGTAACTGGTATAACGAGGCATGCAATCATCGGATGGTGTATTTAACGAATGTATTTGCTCTATCATTGTTAAACATATTATGGTGTGTCCGTATATAACCTCGTTTGCTTTTTCCCAACTATGGGCGTATGTGTTTTATTATCAGACACTACGCATTTAGCACAAAACAAAGTGATGTTAGATTATGACTTTTAGTAAATACCAGTGATTTCAAAATTACCTCCATTTTTAAGCAATATTCCTATTGGTGAGGACCAGATGACAGAAGATATACTTTCTGGCATATTAGAAAAGCAAGCAGTAGTGCGTTTGCACGTACGAACTATGTTGGTTCGTATTTATGCAAATATCACTGGGTCCTTTCTTATAATGTCCTTGCTAATCACCGTATCAGCTCGGCTGTGAACACATTAAATTATGCCAGCTGCACTAGGGAACTTTAATTATCATCTCATCACCGCATTGTCCGTTATAATATTCCTTGTTTGAAGTCACGAGGTGCGTTAAATTAGATTATTATACTATTTATTATTTATCATTATAAATGTCAGCCGGTTAAAAGCATTATTAGTTAAAAACTTAACTGGGCTAATTTCCTGATTATAAAGGGTTTTCCAATAAGAGGTGTTATTTTGATATTCAAAGAAAAATGCCATTTTTTAATATAAATGATCGGATGTTTATTTCATTATAAACAGGAAGGTATGCCGTTAATAGTGGAAAATAACATCAGGCAAATGACCACCACGACCACGCTTACAGGACAATATCCTTTTCATGAAATTTTCCATAACCAAATCGCAAAGTGGCTGCCCTATGTCCTCGATAGCCTCACGAATTCCATCTTTGAGGTCTTGAATCGACGCTGGGCTGTTGGCGTAGACCTTCTCTTTCACGTGGCCCCAAAGAAAGAAGTCGCAAGGTGTTAAATCACAAGATCTCGGTGGCCAATTGTGATCACCTCTTCGAGAGATAGCACGGTCCGGAAACTTTTCCCGTAAAAGATCAATGGTTTCGTTGCTTGTGTGGCACGTAGCGCCGTCTTGTTGAAAGTAAACGTTGTCCAGATCAATACCATCCAATTCCGGCCATAAAAAATCGTTAATCATCTCTCGATAGCGCAATCGATTTACCGTAACTGTTGCTCCAGCCTCATTTTCGAAAACTAAGGTCCAATGACTCCGCCGGACCATAAACCGCACCAAACAGTCACACGTTGAGGATAGAGAGGTTTTTCAACAATAACTCTTGGGTTTTCTGAGCTCCAGATGCGACAATTTTGCTTGTTGACAAAGCTACCGAGATGGAAATGGGCCTCATCACTCAAGATGATTTTTCGATGGAATTCCGGATCATTTTCATGTATTTCAACGACCCAATCAGCAAAGACACGACGCTGTTGATGATCGGCCGGCTTGAGAAGTTCTTGTGTTAACTGGACTTTATAAGCCTTAAGACCCAAATCTTTATGCAAAATACGGTGTAATGACGTTTGTGGAATGCCTACTTCCAAAGAACGACGAGGAATGGACAAACCTGGGTTTTCTTCAACACTTTCGGCTACAGCAGCAATATTATCGGCTGTTCTTGAGCGACGTGCACGGGTTTTATTCCTCACATCACTAACTTGTCCCAACATCTCGAATTTTTCCACCAATTTCTGTATTGCGGTCCGACAAGGTGCTTCACGACGACCCAAAAATGTTCGAGTTTTACAAACCGTCTCTGCCAAATTTTCACCACTTTTATAGTGAATTTTAATAATTTCAATGCGTTGTTGAAGCGTGTATCGTTCCATTTTTATTAATGACGTAGTTTCTACTTGTCAAATGTCAAAAAATGACAGCTTCAAAAGTGACATCTACCGAAATAGCGGGCTATTTAAAATAACACCTCTTATTGGAAAACCCTTTAGTGTTTCAAAGAGTGCACCTGGCTTATCTTGAAGGCGAAATACCTGGTATTTTACGCCCAGGGAGAGGAAGAAGTAGGGCCGAAGAAGAACTCATCGCAATGGCGTTGGATACTCCAACAACTAGTGTAAGGAATATTGCCAAGGAGAACGGCGGATCACGGTGCATTGAATGTTGCCCAGAAATAACTTCCATCCACGCCATGTGGGGCAGTTCGTACAAGCACTTATAACTGCGGATTATGCGTAAAAGGTGGTGTTTTCTCGCGAAATATTTCACCTATGCCAAGAGGATCTGCAATTCTTTGACAGAATTTTATTGTGTGACGAGTCGTTCTTCCACAGGGTCAGCATTTTTAATATACATAATCACCAAAACTAAGCAATTGATAACCCTAAAATTATACGGCAATCACGTTTTTGGCACTGTTTTAGTGTTAATTTGTGGACAGGTATGGTTAGTAGTACATTTGAACTATCACGTAAACCAAATGTACAACATCTTCACTTTTTTGAGGATGAATTAGACGATTTGCTTCTAGGAACTGTGTGGTTTCAGCATGAGACAATATTTAAACATCAAATATACCAATCGATGCATCAGACGCCAGATTTCAATCTTATCGACAAATTTTTTGGAGATATTTTAAACACATAGTTTCTACAACAAACATTGAAGACGAAAAAGACCCTCGTAGAAAAATTCAACAGGCTGCAGTAATAAATAAGAAGAAATCGTCAGTCGTTCAGGCTCTTGAAACGAAATTTTTTTGAAACGGTGTCGTTTATGTTTTCAAACAGATGGCCGAACATTTGAACATTTGTTGTAAACTTTTAATTTCTAAAGACATTATTTACCGCTCATGATTTACACAAATTTTCGGGCAGCTACGTATTTGAATTTTTGATTAAAAGTATTGTTCGTTGGATTAGACATATATTTTATTAGTTAATAAACTGGCATCCTCTAAAGACAGGGAGTGATCCAAGGAAGGTTTTTAAATAGTTGCACATATTTACATGGGAATACTTTCTTTGAGTAATTTACATTTGAAAAACACGCAAAATTTTTCATACTGTACATGTTGCAAATAATCATGATTTCCTTTTGAAATGAAGGATAATGTTTTGGGAAAGCTGCCATTTGTAACAGCTTTGAATCGCTTTTCACGATAAAAAGAAATTATTACATTATACTTGTGCATGATTTTTTCAAAAGAAATTCCAAAACAATTGGATTACAACATATATGGTTATTCTGATAGAAAATCCCCCTCACGTCCTGCAATTTTATCCATATAATTTGGAACACCCTGTGTGTGTGTGAGCGCGTGCATGCGTGTGCGTGTGTGAGCGCGTGCATGCGTGTGCGTGTGTGAGCGCGCGTGTAAGTGCGTAGGTACGTGTGTGTGTGCGTGGCTGCGTGCGTATGTGTCTACCGTTTATAAATAAATAAATAAATAAATAATATATATATATATATATATATATATATAGCTGTGAATGATAGCTTAAAGCTACATAAACGTTGGGCACCAAAGGTGTCGTGAATGTAAATGTAATGATGTGCCCGTATTATCTTACTAGCTTAGATATAATGCAACAACCAGACTCTATTAAAAGATTTTAACTAAAGCTATAATTGCGTTTTCAAAATAAATTCTTCAAACCAAGTCCTTGATCAAATTTGTATCTCCATTTTGTACCATAATAAATGCATCGGAAAATCAAGTTTCAACTCCTTCGTTTATCTATTAACTCCATAATTCCATTTAAGTTCTTATATCAATAAGATTTTACTTCTCTTAAAAAAGTGTTTCAACTAATATTTAAACATCGCATGACCTTGCATGTAATTTAAAAATTACAGCTCTTGCAATTCATAGTTACCGACAAAAAGCATCGTCGGAAAGCACTGTATAAATAGATTCACCGATCTTGAATAAATACCTCGTTTGCATTCAGTAAGCAATTTATTGGATATTAATAATGGACATTTTTCACTCGTCATCATCATTAGGTCTTCAGTTCTGGAACTGGTTAGAATCGTACCATCATTGATTCCTATTCTGAACTAACCTACACATTTCCCTGAAATTTGCACAGTCTGCATCTAGGTCTACATCTACCTCGTTTTTCCTATCTCTGCTTGTAATATATCCCATACTATTCCCCAAAAATTCCTTAGAACGTATTCTGCCCTTCAATTTCTCCTATTTTTTTCCACAGATATCCTTGTTCCCCTAATATTTCTATAACCTATTTGTTATTAACTTTGTCTGTCTATCCTATCATCCTCATACATCTGAAGCGCAGCATTCCAAAAGGCTGCTACTGTTTTTCTGTCTGCTTTTCCTACTGCCCGTATTTCATAGACATCCTGTGCTGTGCTCCACACATATGCTTTCAACAATTTTCTTCTTGTTTCTATGTTTGTTGTCTTTCATCATAGGCGCTGTTCTTTCTTGTTAGATGCAGTTCGGTCCCCTTCCATTGTTTTACAATTATATACCTTATTGCTCCGACATTCAGTGGTTGTGAAGGTGGGTAGGCAGCCTGTGGCTACCAAGTTCCCCCAGCACTGGAACATTAACCGATTTAATATTTTTTCCAATACATCTTTTCGCACAGTCAACATTAGTTGCAGATATTTCACAACCAACACATGTAGTTGTTTATAATAATGATCAGATTTATTTGCGCTTATTATTTCGTCGTTAGATTTTCAGTCTCAAAACTGGTTGAAACATACCTGCACTTATTTATATTGTAAGCTAGCCTACAGTTCCCTAAAATTCTCACACAGCCTGTATACAGCTTGGTTTCCCTTCTATTGTTTTCTAATTTTATGCCCTATTTCACCCAGATTCAGTGAAGTGGGTTAAGCAGCCTGTGGCTGCGAAGATCCCCCAACACTTAAGACATTTACCGAATTAATAGTTTTCCAGTAAATCCTGTCACACAATTAGCAGTATCCGACAATATTGCCCAACCAATACTTGTAGTTGCTTATAATAAACATCGTCTTTAAGTACAGTTCTTTTTTCGTCATTAATTTATCCATCTTGGGACTGGTTGGATGCGTACCTCCATTGATTTCTATTCTGAGCTAGCCTACACATTTCCCTGAAATTCCTACAGCCTACATCTTTCATTATCTGTGTGCAGTAGTCTAACCTAGGTCTACCTCTTCTTCTCTTTTTTCCTATCTCTGCTTCAAATATATTCCGCACTATTCCCTCGTGCCGTAGTATGTGGCCTAACATCCTATCTCTCCTATATTTACCTCTTGGTTCTTAACTTTGTCTGTCCATGATATCTTCATCATACTTCTGTAGCACTACATTTCAAAGGCTTCTACCTTTTTCTTGTCCGCTTCCAGGCTTCACAGCCGTACAGTGCTGTGCTCCACACATACGTTTTAAGCAATCTTTTCCTTGTTTCTATTTGTTGTCTTTGAACACAGTAGTTGCTTTTCCTTGTTAAATGTAGCACGACCTTGTGCTAATCTTTGTTTTATATCTTTTGCGCTGTTCCCATCTTGCGTTATTTTGCTTTCTAGGTAGCAGAAATCCTTAACCTCTTGTAGGTTCGTGTTACATATTTGTATTCTTGTTTTTGATCTATTTTCCCCTGCTTTGCATACTAGTACTTTAGTTTTAGTTTTGGTAGTTTTCATACCGTATCTCTCTGTTAGAACCATTTCCATTTCATTAAGAGCAGCTTCTAACTCTTCCTTGCTAGCTGCTAATAAGGCTATATTATCTGCAAATCTAAGCATATCAATTTTTTTTGTCCCTGCATAGTAATTCCAAATGTCTTCCTGCATTTGACAGTATTCATTGCCTCTTCAATGTACAAGTTAAAAATTAATGGGGATAGGGCACATA
Organism: Platerodrilus igneus; assembly: GCA_036346225.1. Lineage (NCBI taxonomy): Eukaryota > Metazoa > Arthropoda > Insecta > Coleoptera > Lycidae > Platerodrilus > Platerodrilus igneus. The sequence continues at coordinate 812,302 of JARFIW010001358.1, forward strand.
CCTGTCTTACCCCTTTCCTAATGTTTACTTTTCTACGTTCCTGCTATAATTCTATTATTCCTGTTTGCTCTTTGTATAAGCTATGTACTATTCGTCTATTCCTATAACTCATTCTAATTTTTTTGAGTATTTCAAACATTTTTTTTTCCATTTTACACTGTGGAATGCTTTTTCCAGATCTACAAACCCTATATACACGCTTTTCCCTTTTTCTATTATTTTCTTCATTATAACTCTCAGAGCTAAAATAGCCTCCCGTGTTCCCCTGTTTCGCCTAAACCCAAATTGATCTTCTCCTAGTATTTCTTCAGCTCGTTTTTCCATTCGTCTTTGATACGTGTGCTGTCAAACTTATTGTTCGAAAATTTTCACATTTATCCGCGCCTTTCTTTTTTTGGTATAGTTACTATGATGTTACGTTTGTAATCTTTGGGTATCTCGCCTGTCTCATACATATAGCTCACAAGTTGGAAGAGACGTTCTGTTACTGCTTGTCCAGCGGTTTTTAGAGTTTCTGCTTGTACCTTATCTGTACCCGCCGCCTTACCATTTTTCAGACTTTTTAATGCTAATTCAAACTCATCTCTAAGTATAGGATATCCTACGTCATCAATTTCAATGTCTGATTCTTATTCTAATGCAGTTAGTTCCTCTCCTGCATATAAATTCCTTATATATTCTTGCCATCTACCCACTTTCTCTACATTTTCTATAATGATGTTTCCTCCGGCGTCCCTTATATTTTTGCTATTCGGTTTATATCCCAAAATTGATTCTAATTAGTGTGTATGCTTCATCTGTCTTTCCTACTTCCATCTTAGTTTGCACTTTTCATCAATCCATTGTTCTTTAGCTTTCCTGCATTTGCGAATAATTTCCTATTTCATGGCTTTGTATCTCTGTTTTCCTGTTTCATCTGATCTATTTTTGTATTTTGGTCTTTCTTATTAAATTCAGGATATCCTTTGTTATCCATGGTTTCTTATTTTCTTTTTGTGTATACCCCAGAATATCTGTGGCCGCCATATCTAAGCCGGATTTAGTGTTATTCCATTCTGTTTCTACTTCCTTAGTATCAGATATTTTCCCGATATCTTTCAGCAATTCATTTGACTTTTTTCGAATCTTTTTTTAATATCTTTATCTTTTAGTTTCTCTAAGTTAAAGTGTCTTTTTCCGTTTCTTTTTTTCAAATTTATAAGTTTAAGTGCGGTCTTCATAATTTCGATGTTGTGGTCAGTGTCTATATCTGCTTCTGGGTAGCTTCTACAGTCTTTTACTATTCCTAAACCGTTGTCTAACAAGAATGTAATCTATTTGGTATCTTCCTATATCTCCTGGCATCTTCCACGTATATCGTCTTCTAGCATGATGTAGAAATAATGTGTATAATTAAATTGTTCTTGCCACAAAATTCTACCATCCTATATCCCCTGTCGTTTCTCGTGCCTAAACCAAATAAACCTACTACCGTTCCTTCCCTACCGTCTCATATCACTGCATTAAAATCCCCCGTAATTTTTAAAGTTTCATATCCTTTTACGTATCTTAATATGTCTTCGATATCTTTGTAGATCGCTTCTACCTCTTCGTCACTGTAGCTAGAGGTGGGCATGTATACTTGTATTATTACTGTGTTTACCGGTTTAGATTCTAATCTAACCATGAGTACTCTTTCGTTCTTTTGTAAGTAATTTTCTCCACAGTATCCTATCTTTTTTCGCATAACTATCCCCACACACAAATTTCCTATGAATTACCCTGAAGTCTCCACTCCAAAAATCCCCAGCCTCTCGCCGCCGAACTTCGCCGATCCCTACTATGTCTAGTGCTAACCTATTCATTTCGATTTTTAGGTTCTCTAGCTTACCTATTTGCTTCATGCTTCTAACATTCCACGCTCCAACTCGCAAAATGTTCCCGACTCTTATTCTGAGCTTTGCGATCGCATCCTCCGAAGTAGTCCCGTCCCGGAGATCCGAATGGGAATTATTTTAACTCCGGAATCTTTTACCCCAGAGAATGCCATCATTTTATTATAATTTAGGTACGCTGTGTACTTGGGAGGTAATGTGGTGGTTTCCCGTTGCCTTCCACATCGTGGTAGCGTGTCTTAGACTGCCATACCGATCCCTATAGTCTCTGCCAATCTAAATACCGAAAGAACCGTTGCCCTCTTTCGGTGACCTGTCTTAGTCTGGTTCCTCACTAACGACCCTACTGCTTTGGTTAGACTTGTAGTTTGGCTCTTTAGCTCATTAGAACACGCAAGCCATTTCACCCGTTCTAGTAATCTACAACTTCGGCAAGGTGCAGGTCCATTCGAAATGGATTTTTCACTCGTGAAGTGATAAATATGTTATGGTTACAAGGATAATGGAAAAAAAAGGTTTTGTTTACTTGCATCAAGAAAAAAAGATTTTCAAATCGTAGGTTACCGAATAAAACAGCCATTGAAAGTCTAATAGACCGCTTTGTAAAGTAAGTACCCAGTATATCGTGAAAAATGTAGTAACAAAACTGCCACTTCCATTAAGAATTGAAAGCAATATTAAGCATTACTGAAAATCCTCATAATAGTATACGAACAACCTCAAGAATACACAGAAAACTCGATTTCACATACAACACCAAGAATTAGTTAAAGAAATTATTAAAGTAAATTGAATATTTTGCGAATGCAAGCAAACAAAAGTTAATTTAAGCACAAGTTTTTATATCCAATCTTCGAAATTTCCTGCTAATTATCTGCTTACAAAAAAAATATGATTAAGACATTCATATTTGAATATTTTTATCAGTTACAAACAAAGAAATCTAAAATTTATACTTGCAATTTTAGCGTCATATAGCGCTTATTAAAATCTCATTTCCAACGTAATTAACGGTATTAAAAGCTTCCCATTTCAATCTTAAATCTCCATCAGTTTATTAGTTTGTCAAAGTGCATCTTTTATTTAATTAATTCTCTTTAATTAATTAACTTAATCAAATAATTGCATTTGATAACTTTTATGCTTGAAACTACTCAAACTTATACGTTTCGTTGGAACTCGGCATGGTCGATCTCGTAAATTAAAATCTTCGCGAATGTTACATATTGTATTGCTTAGGAAAGAATGAATCACGAATGAATCTTTACTCAAACATACATGGTCCATCTCTTAAAATAAAAATTAATCTTGAACGTTAATTACTTCCGTTTATATACAAAATAATCTTAATACGTCATTATTCCATTGTATTTTCGAATCTTAGTCACCCTGAATGATGTAATATTTCCGTGAATGATCTTTATGATTTATTGGCGTCAAGCTACAGTGGTCGATATGATTTACGAGCATCGCAAAGCATGAGGTTGAAGGTCGCGCCTCATTCTTTTTTATTGAAATACATAGAGCAATTAAACTGACGTATCTAATTTTTATTGCAGTTTAATGATAATGCAAGTTACATGAATAGGGTGTTCAAGTTTTAAAAACATTTACTTGTAAAATTGACGTATTCGTTGCTAAATAAAGAAGGTTCTGGATTAATATTTAAAACTCAAGTGTTCTTTTGAACAAGAATAAATTTTTTATTTTTGATATACACACATGAAAAAATAATTAAAGCTTGCAAATGCAAAAGGATTTGCTTATACGGTAATTGAAAGATGTTCTAACACATATTTTGCGCACAGAAAATTAATTACATAACTAATACAAGCTTGCAATTACTTTGCATCTTAATAAAATACAAATTTCAGTATAATTACATAATTAATTAAAGCTTCAATTGCTTTCTATATCCTTTGCAAATGCAATAAGATTGATATAGTTTTTACGCGGATGTGTTAAATGGCTCTGTATTTATATCTTAATGATTGAAACTAGTTTTTACTAAGTAATCATCAACGATTGAAATAAATTAATTTAAATATGGGTTTTTAAGTTTACATCCGTTTTATGACCTTTTCAGTCTCTCATAAATGTAATACATGAAAATTTAATAACATAATTAGTAAGGGCTTTGTCTTTTAATGGCAAAGAAGTACGCTTATATTAATTCAAAGTAAAATATTTTTCCCGTTTCCTTATATTTGAGTGGGTTTTATTTATAGAATTTGGGTTTGGATGACATCCCGTGACCTCTTTATCACATTATTATATATACATTCACAAGGTGGGCAGATAGAGAAAGACTAATGAATATCATCACTGATTTGACAAACGTTGATTCTTTGGGGGTTTTATTACAAAGAAGCATATAAAGAGGCATTTCGAATTGTTAACGTCCAAATGCTTTAGAAATGTAAATCAGCTGTTTGAAAGTTTGAATACACATCTAATATGTATAGAATATTTCAAAAAGAGCTTTAAAACTGTTCTGGATTATTCTAGAGAAATCAGGAACACGCTTCCGATTTTTTATTTGAGCCTCTTTGCCTTTATACTCAGATGTGACGCATCTACTATCAAAAACAATTTTCTCCATTAACAAAATGTAATTTATTACAGTTAGTGAATTTATCATATATTTGGGTTTTAGGTATTTTCAAATCCTGAAGATGGTGTCTTTGACAAAGTCAAACCTCGAATAGACGAAAATGTCGAACGAGTCCGAAGGTATGGTCGAAGCTGACAATATTTAAACGATTTAACTATTTTTGCAGGGCCCATTTAAATGATTTGGAAAACATACCGGCCTTTTTATTTGTGAGTTATGCATATATCTTAACCAATCCTTCAGTGACACTGGCTACCAACCTATTCAGAATATTCACTGTAGCAAGATTTAGTCATACATTTGTTTATGCCATTTACGTTGTTCCGCAACCTGCAAGAGCCATTGCATTTTTTATAGGTTTTCTAGTTACTACCTATATGGCAGTTCAGGCAATAATAAATTTCTCATAACTTGTCTTTAAAATTTTTTTGTACTTATGCTATATTTAAGCAGTGGAAGTTGACTTACTTAATGAATAAAATGCTTTCCGTACGATAACCAAATTTTCTAGATAGCGTTACTAAAATTTTTATCACAACGACATTCATAGTTATTGCCGTACCGAAGAAAATGCATACGCACTTAATAAATAAATAAGCAAGTACATTTATAAGGGGCCACGGAATATTTTACTCTTACAGAATCTACGAAATGTATAAATCTATTACTGTTTAATGAAGGAGTGCGAATGTGTTGCTTTCACATGAAATCTATACGACGACAATATGTGGATGTTTAACAAAAACTTTGACCATTTTTATAGTGACATCTAGATAACTTGGTCACATTACGGAAAGTATTTTACTAATAAGGCGAGCTAAATTTCTAATTTTATATAAAAATATACTTTTGAAATGCACTTTCGTTATTTATGCGTGAACGTTCATAACCAACTTTAGTTACCTCTAAACGAATGGATATTTAAACTAAACCATTGATTTAGTAATATTAAGTGCACAAAACATTGTGTAACAGGAGGGTGTTGTTAAAATTTCGGGATGTGCCAACACTAGTTGCTAGGTGTTTGAGATAAAAACAACGCATTAATTCTGAGATTTATGCTGCCAAACAAAAGCGATGGATTGGAAAATATTGAACACTTTGATTACAAAATAATTTTTCAATAATATTTGAAGAAATATATACAGGGCTTTTCACGACGACCGTGCATTAGACATTTCTCAGAAAGTACAGGAGATAGAAGTATGAAATTTTGTATGTAGTGATTGTTCGACATGCCGAGTTGATCTAAAATATTTTCGTTTTGATATCACTTCCGGTTGTACCGGAAGTTGATATTATCTTTGTTATTTTAAATGGAACACCCTGTATATTTTTGCATTTTTAGATTCTACACACAATTTTAACTTAAATTCCTTTAATAAGTAATATCTCAATATTTTACCGTTTTCGAGATATTTAGCTTTCTATGTTTTTTTTGTAAAAAACTGATATACCTTCTTGACAATGGTGTACATTTAAATTTACAGTTTAGAAACCAATTATTAGCAGATACGCTATTCAAATGTTTGATAAACATTTAAATGTATTTGTTTCTATTCAACACTATACGAGGTGTCCTACATTTTTACTTAAAAGTTTCTTACATAAAAAATCTGAAAAGTCAATTTTTATAAATGGAACATCCTGTATATTTTTGCATTTTTAGATTCTACACACAATTTTAACTTAAATTCCTTTAATAAGTAATATCTTAATATTTTACCGTTTTCGAGATATTTAGCTTTTTATGTTGTTTTTTTTTAAAAACTGATATACCTTCTTGACAATGGTGTACATTTGAATTTACAGTTTAGAAACCAATTATTAGCAGATATGCTATTCAAATGTTTGATAAACATTTAAATGTATTTGTTTCCATTCAACACCATACCTCGTATGTAAGAAAAATAATGTTAAGAAAAATTGACTTTTCAGATTTTTTATGTAAGAAACTTTAAGTTAAAAATGTAGGACACCTCGTATAGTGTTGAATAGAAACAAATACATTTAAACGTTTATCAAACATTTGAATAGCGTATCTGCTAATAATTGGTTTCTAAACTGTAAATTCAAATGTACACCATTGTCAAGAAGGTATATCAGTTTTTTACAAAAAAAACATAAAAAGTTAAATATCTCGAAAACGGTAAAATATTGAGATATTACTCATTAAAGGAATTTAAGTTAAAATTGTGCGTAGAATCTAAAATGCATAAATATACAGTGTGGTCCATTTAAATTAAAAATGATAATATCAACTTCCGGTACAACCGGAAGTGCTATCAAAACGAAAATATTTTAGATCAACTCGACATGTCGAACAATCACTACATATAAAATTTCATACTTCTATCTCCTGTACTTTCTGAGAAATTTCTAATGCACGGTCGTCGTGAAAAGCCCTGTATATATATATATATATATATATATATATATATATATATATATATATTAGTATGTAACTTTAAAACCAAATTGTACCAGTTTTTAAAATTTATCATTTGTAGTGCCTGTGATCAAGAATTAAAATAAATTCGAAAATTTAGGCAATAAAAAGAGTATTACTGAACCTGCCAGCTGACCTGAAACCCACAACCAATAATTTATTTATATCTATATAAAGCAAGGTCATTGAACAGTAAGAAATTATATATATATATATATATATATATATATATATATATATATATGTCGAATCTTTATATAACGAACGTGTAATTAGCGACTTTGATGGTAGTATTTCGTGGGATTGTCGTTCGTAACCAAAAATAACTATTATGAAATAATCATTTATTGTGAAATCTACGTTTCGACTTATATAAAGTCTTTATCAAGATCTAAAATTTAAAATTATTAGTGAAAACACAGTCATTAATTTCTTAATTTTAATTAGGTTAATGACTGTGTTTTCACTAATAATTTTTAAATTTTAGATCTTGATAAAGACTTTATATAAGTCGAAACGTAGATTTCACAATAAATGATTATTTCATAATAGTTATATATATATATATATATATATATATATATATATACAGGGTGGGAAAAATTTCCATGTGCAGTATGGGGATCTCGGAAACTATAAGAGCTAGAAAGTTGGTTAAATGGGAAAAAACTTGTGCAATTATAAGCTCAATTTAAAAGTAAATAGAAATTAAATGTATCTCTGTCCGTTCTAAAAATATGGCGTAAAAACCAAAATTTACCAAATTCGAAAATGCTTAATAACTTCTATACCATTATAGGTATAAATGTGAAACTTGTCTGATTTACATAATTTATTCGCAGGAATTCAACGAAGTGATCAGACTTTTTCTAAGCCTTCTGTATTCAGAGATGCGACTGTCAACTTTTTTATTTTTTATGGACGCCATATTGGATTTTTGCAGTGTTAAATAAAGGGAAAATTTACAAATTCATTGATATACCACATTGTATACTTTTCTTTTAAAATGGCCGAAATATTGTAAATTGTTTAGTTTATATGAAAATTATAGTCTTTAGAATAGAAAAACAATTTAAGAATAAAGTGCTGTCATCAGTGAAAAGTAAGAATTTTCAGTTGTAGTTTTTAGCATTTTAATAAAAAACAAAACTGAAAATTTGGTTTTAGGTTTTGTGGTTTGTTATTTTTAAACAAACACTGTACGCATATTAAACATTATCAATAAAATAAAATTGCAAATTTTCCACTTTTTATTGAGATCTAGTCACTACAGTTAGAAAACAATTGAAGAATGAAGTTCTGTCATTAGTGAACAGTAACTAATGAGTTATTTGTCATCATTAAATGTTTTGCTGTTTTGGTAATTTGCAATTTTTAATATTGTGGTGGAAGTAGAAAAGAGTTAATTGAAATTTATTTAATATTCATAGTACTATCCATAATGGTAAGATATTCTGTGGAACAGAAATTTGATATGTACAATGTTTACTTGGAATGCCATCGAAATTCTATTACATCTGAGCGTAGATATTCAGAACTATACCCAGAACGACCACAGCCTTCCAGAATGACTTTTGAAAGAGTCTACGACACTTTAAAAACTCATGGATCCTTTAATAAGCAGCGAGTAAGATATAGTAAACATGCAGATATCAATGATACTAATGTATTAGCACAGTTACATCTGAACCCACAAACATCTAGTCGGAATATCTCTCGTGAATGTGGGATTACTGATCGTGGTGTTCGTGCTATAATAAAACGTAACAATTATCACGATTACAAGTTCATTCCAGTACAAAAATTGCACCCTGGAGATGATGAACGACGACTTGCTTTTTTCAATGGATGCAAACGAAATTAAGTTTTGACCCAAGCTTTAGCAGAAAGATATTCTGGTGTGACGAAACAAGTTTCACTAACTGTGGCATTTTTAATAGAAAAAATGTGCACTACTACGCTCAAGAAAATCCCTACTATAACGGGGTTATATTATATAATTTGAAAGGGGTTCTGCTCGATTCAATCAACAGATGTTATTTTGTGTTAAGCATTTAATGAACGTAAACCAAATATACATAAATGTAAAACAAACAAACTTAAACATTTAGGTCAAATCACTGATATAGTTCACGGCGCGATTTTAACCGGTCCGCGTATATAGATGGACTCTGGCGACTCACTACTGATAAGGAACGCTCGGCCTTGTTCCGTTTAAAACGTACACTACGCGCAGGGGCGGACTTATTATATTTGTTACAGTCTCCCCTCCCGGTCGCACACTCGTCCCGAGAAGTGACCGGCACATTCACAATTTTCCTTTTTGGCCTTCCTCGTAAACGCAACTCAGCAATGGGCTTCTCTGAAGGATCAATATTAGCGAGGGTCAGAGAAGACACGTGATAAATTCCAAGAGGAATGACTCCAGGACCAACTTTTCCAACTTCATAACTAACGGGTGAGACAACTCTCAAAATCTTGTAAGGACCGTCTCTTTTAGGATAAAACTTCGACGTTTGTCCCTTCGCCGAATTGCTCGTAGCATGAGTGCTAACCCACACTAAAGTTCCAACCTTGTAGGTCTCTACTTTGCGTCGTTTGGCGTTAGCATAGACATTTCTCTTGTCCTGCTTCGTTTCTGTACAAAATTTCACTTCTCGCCAAGTTTCGACCATTTTCTTTAAATATGGAGTTATCTGTGGCACAAAAGTGTCACTCTCCAATACAACTTTTACGTCATTTTTAATATCATCCAAGGTCCTCATTTCTCTTCCAAATGACAAATACGCAGCGGTATAACCAGTTGTTTCACACCAAACCGAATTCATCGCGAAACGGATAGAGGGCAACTTTACAGGCCAATTTCTATGATCCGTACTCACAAGCATCGCGAGTCTTGGCTTCAAATCTCTATTTTTGCGTTCCACCATATTCGCCGATGGGTGAGATAAAAGAGTAAACGATTCCTTAATATTCAAAATAAAACAAATCTGCTGCATCACAGCAGATACAAACTGTACACCATTATCCGAAATAATCTTCCGAGGTATGCCATAACGAAGAAATATTTCATCTACAAGAGTGATAGCACACTCTTCTGCTGTCGCTCTAACCAAAGCAAATAATTCTACCCATTTTGTAGCGGTATCCTCCACAATAAAATCCACTTTTCTCCTTTTGGGCCCTCAGGCAGTGGCCCAAATAAATCAATTGTAAGAACTTCGAACCGTTGAGCATAAACGGGAGTAAGCAATGTTCCTGGTGGCTTTAAATTCGTAGCCTTGTACCTTTGACAATCGGCACACTTGCTTACATAGTCACTAATGTACTTTCTCATACCAGTAAAATAGTATTTTTTGGCAATACGAAGATAAGTGCGCTCTATACCATAATGAGCGGTTGTGGCTGCATCATGCAGCTTCTATAGAACTCGTTCCCTTTCATGAACTGGAACATCGAGTTGTGCTTCCTCGCCATCATCGGCGGCATAACGGTAGAGAATTCCTTGAGACAACAAATATCCACGATCCGTCCACTTAGAAAATTCATTATTGGTCGGATCTTCAAAACTACGAATTATTTTTCAAGGTCCGGATCTTTGAGTTGTTCGCGTCGAATTTCATCTGCTGAACGATGAGGCAATTCTACAGATATTTGACATACACCACAAGTTTCTACATTGTCGTGACTACAGGGAGGTCGTGATAATGTATCCGCGACTACATTTCGTTTCCCTGGCAAATACTCAATCTTTACATCAAAACTTTGTATTAACAAGGCCCACCGGGCCAGTCTTCCAGTGGGAGACTTAAGGCTCATTAACCATCGCAAAGGTTGATGATCCGTTTGGACAGTAACAGAACAGCCTTCAATGTATCCCCTAAATTTATTCAAAGCCCATACCACCGCCAAGGCCTCTCGCTCCGACGTGGCATAATTTCTCTCGGCGCTAGTCAAAAGTCGACTTGCGTATTCTATAGGGTGCTCTTCAGCGCATTCGCCTTGTAAAAGCACTGCCCCTAACGCATAATTACTAGCATCCGTACGTATCAAATACGGTCTTGATTCGTCACACTGTCCCAAGACCGGGGCTGAAACTAATGATTGTTTTAACGCATCAAATGAATTCTGTTGGGTTTCTTCCCATTTCCAAATAGCATTTTTCTTCGTTAAATCACTTAACGGTCGAGATATCGTAGCAAAATTCTCAATAAACCGTCTATACCAACTAGCGGTTTGCAAAAAGGATTGAACTACCTTTAGATTTCGTGGGGCGAGCCTATCAACCATGGCTGCCGTTTTCTCAGGATCCACAGAAATACCAGAGGGCGTAATAATATGACCTAAATATTTGACTTGAGCACTAGCGAAAACACATTTTTCCCTATTTGCACGCAGTTTAAACTGGTCTAACCGGTCAAATACTAATTTCAAGTCCTCTAGATGATTGTCAAAAGTGCTTGATAACACGATAAGATCATCCAAGTAGGCTAACACTAAAATATCACCCAGTCCTCGACGGAAGTGGTCCATTAATCGTTGAAAAGTACTCGGAGCAGTCTTTAGTCCGAACGGAAGACGTAGGAACCGATACGTCCCGAAAGTGGTTACAAAACTAGTCTTATCTCGATCACTATCTTTAACGCCGATTTGGTAATAACCAGAACGTAAGTCAATAGTTGACATGAAAAATGTTCGCTAGGCAGCATGTAATAAATCGTCTACACGCGGCAACGGATAATATTCATTCACAGTGATCGCATTTAATCTTTGATAATCTACACACAAACGTACACCTCCGTCCTTTTTCGGTATCAATACTACTGGAGCCGCCCACGGGCTTTCACACTCTTCAATTATACCATCTTTAAGAAGTCTATCTAATTCAACTTTTAACTGTTGCTTCCTAACAGGAGATAAACGATAAGGAGGTAAGGCGATGGGTGCATGATCGCCTGTACTTATGCTATGCTGAGCAAATGGTGTGGGGTCTCCCCCCAGAATAAAGGTATTATGTCGTTCTTCAAAAAACGCACTGAGACGACCGCGTTCCTCGAACGTCAACGTCGCGCCTTCATCTGACCTAAGATTATCCAAACTACATAGCTCAAGAGAGGGTGCATTTTTAATCGCAGAAATATTCCTCTCAAACGAATTTTCAAATTCCAAAGGAAAAATACAATTTGGCAAATCCAGGAAATTCCATGTTTCACTGGCAACGTCCAAAACAATTTTCGCCTGTTTTATAAAATCAATCCCAAATAACGTATTGTTTTCAGAGTCAGGTAGGATTATAAATTTCGTTGGAATAACCTTATCTCTCAAATTTACATCAACTAACGTAGTTAAAACGTCCTTATTCTTGAAGGGCCATCCGCAAGTTTAATAGTAACACGTACTTTTTGAAATTCTACCCCTTCACTTTGCAAAATACGGTAAAAGGTACTGCCTGCTATACTTTGTTTAGCGGCCGTATCCACCATTCCCAGACCACGATGATTTAAAATATTTACGCGCAGGACCGGTGATTGATTGGGATTAAGGAGGTTGATATAAATGTGTGATAAAAATATGCAAATTATAATGAAGGACCAATTGCTTTTATAGCAATAACGATAATGGTGGAGCGGTTATGTAATAACAAACAAAAAAACTACATCAAACTACTTAGTAAAAGGGTATAAATACCTTAAGTCCTGCGCCGCTGGGGGCAATAGACACTTTCACGCACAAAAGCTTTTACGGAGAACCAGAAACACGCACGAAAATGGTGTCGGTCTCGCTTTCAAAGCTCTAACACAACCGTCCTTTTCAAGGGTTCGAAGGCGACTTGCTTCTTTAAAGGCTCGAGTACGACTGTCACTTTATGCACTGTTATTGCCGGTATATAAAATGTTTCACTCAAACTGTAGGATGCACGCACAAAGTATTTATTGTCACAAAATACCGAATTGTTCGATGACGACGTAACATACCGCCCACCAAATTCATAGAATTTTGAAAAGGAGGAAGTAGGTTGGGTGAAGGAAATCACATGGGATTTGACCTTGCTAGGAAAGGAGGTAACGAAAGATAGGGTGGTGCACTACAGCGAGCGATATTACCAACTATGCAAAAATAAAAATATATATGTAAATAAGCAAATATGTAAAATAATATACTACTATACATGTAAAAATGTGTATATACATCTAAACATAAAAATAAAATTAAAATACCGGTAGCGGCGCTAGTTTGACCAAAGGTCGTTTTAGTGTGCCATGTGCCGTTTTGACTTCAGCGACACGTATAATACCGTCCGCACCGGGAAAAGTATTAATAATACGACCAAACTTCCATTGAAGTGGAGAAAGCTGGTCGTCCTTGACGAGGACAATAGTGTCCTTTTCCACTTGTCGGACACCTACCTTAGAGTGCCATTTAACCTTCTGGTTCAGAGTATGTAAGTACTCATGGCTCCAGCGAGCCCAAAAATCTTGGTGGAGTTTTTGCAGGAGTTTCCACCTGCTTTTTAATGGTACAACGTTGGTTAAATGGTCCTCATCTGGTGGTGCAGAAAGAGGCTCCATAGTTAGGAAATGACCTGGTGTTAGGCAACGCAAGTCATTTGGATCCGAACTCAAAGCGCAGAGTGGCCTTGAATTTAGCACAGATTCAATTTGTGTAAGAACTGTGTACAGTTCCTCAAAGGTAAGTTTTGTTCGCCGATTACGCGAGATAGGTGTGTCTTTACCGACTTAACACCGCTTTCCCACAAGCCACCGAAGTGAGGGGCGCTAGGTGGATTAAACGACCACTTTATCCTTTCTGAGGTTACTGCACTATGCAGATAACTCGTAAGCTGACGATAGGCACCTACAAAATTAGTACCGCAATCGCTAAATATTTGAGAACAGCGTCCTCGACGTGCTATAAATCGTCGCAAAGCGGCAAGAAACGCGTCTGCCGACAAATCCGAAACAAGTTCAATATGTGCTGCCTTAGTGGCAAAACAAACAAAAATACAAATATAGGCCTTAAGAGTTTTAGAGCCTCGCAGGCGGTTAGCCTTTATTAAAGAGGGCCAGCAAAATCAACACCAACAATACTGAACGGTTTGATTTGGGTAATACGTGCTGCCGGTAGGTCTCCCATAGGAGGAGTTACCAGGACCGGTTTGGTACGAAAACATCTATGACAGGATGATAAATAATTTCTGATTGAATGTTTAATAGAAAGGATCCAGAAATTCTGTTGGATAAGATACGCTGTGGTATTAACACCGGGATGGCAATACCTTTCATGAGTTGACAGAATGATAAGTTCGGTTAATCGGTGCCGCTGAGGCAATAACGCAGGAAACTTTTCGGAATAGGAAAGCGAAGAATGTGTCAAGCGCCCACCTACTCTTAAGATGTTTTGTGGATCAACAAATGGAGAAAGTTTTCGCAAGCTTTTAGGTAATTTACGGTTTGCCTTGATCGAAGCTATTTCCTTTGAAAATGTAACATTTTGTACATGCCGAACGATAATCATGAGAGCATTGTGTAATTCAATGTCTGTTAAGGGACCCGTATGACGTTGAGCCATGGGTTTAGAAAATCTATAAATGTAAGCCACGATGCCTTGGATTTTATATAACGATGAAAAGCGGCTTAGTAAAATGTCAATGACGTTTGGATCTGTTTGAGCGACAAATGTTAGGATCTTCTTTCCGTAGTTACCTCAGCAATTGAGGTTGACAATGTTGGTTGAGGCGGCCACGAGTCACTAGGGTAGTGAAGCCATTCAGGCCCCGCCCACCATAGCGAACATGAAATAACCGCGCTTGGCATTAATCCCCGAGATGCAGGATCAGCCGGATTATGCGAAGATTTAATATAAAACCATCGGCTAGGTGCAATGATTTCTTGAATGTGGCTAACACGGTTTGCCACAAAAGTTTTCCAACGAAAAGGTGGAGAACGTATCCAAGTGAGAGCGACCGTAGAATCACTCCACGCTGAAACATCGGAAATGTCAATCAAGCCTTGATAAGAACGAATGGTAAAAGAAAGTAAATCGGTTAATAAAACGGCGGCACATAATTCCAAACGTGGAATTGAAATGCGCTTAATTGGAGCTACTTTTGTTTTAGCGGTTACAAATTGTACAGTTATTTCTCCGGTAGTTTGATTTATGAACTGAAAATACACTACCGCTGCATACCCTACCTCGCTAGCATCGCAAAACCCATGCAAATGACAAGTAAAAGGATCCGAAGGGGTAAACAACGTGGTAACTTTAATGACGATAATAACGGCAACTCTTCTTGGTATTGCTGCCATTGAGACGAAATGTCTGCTGGTGGGATGTCATCCCAATTTAAACCTAACATCCACAGATGCTGGATTAGGCGTTTTGCAAAAAGTGTTAGTGGGGCTAAAAATCCTAATGGATCATATATTCTGGCAACTTGTGAAAGTATGTTGCGCTTTGTACATATTTGGTTTAATGGTTTAACCCGAAACGAGAAAATATCTTCTGTAGGTGACCATTGAAGACCTAATATTTTTATTGATTCGTCAGAATCGAAATCGAGAGAAGTATATTGGCAAAAATCTGACGGAATGCCCTCCAAAATAGAAACTGAATTAGAACTCCATTTTCGAAGTTCAAAACCAGCCAAATGTAAAAGTCGGATAAGTTGATCTTTAATTTCGCGGGCCGATTGTATAGAATCTCCACCGGCGACGAAATCATCAATATATAGATTTGACCGTATAGCCTCAGCGGCTAACGGAAACCTTTGCCTTCGTCAATGGCTAATTGCTGAAGAGTCTTTAATGCTAGATAAGGCGATGACTTAATACCATAGGTCACTGTATTAAGCTGATATGTCTGGATGGGTTCTTCTGCGGAGAACCGCCAAACAATTAATTGAAACTTTCGATGTTCTTCGGTAACCAAAATTTGTCGATACATTTGGCGAACATCACAAGTAAAAACGAAACGATGAGTACGAAATTTCAGTAAGATTGACGAAATGTCGTTTTGGAGACTAGGTCCAGCCAGTTGAGTGTCATTAAGTGACACGTTGTTTTTAGCCTTTGCAGAGGCGTCAAAAACCACACGAATTTTAGAAGTATGACCTTCTTCTTTAAACACAGGGTGATGGGGTAAAAGTAATTATCGTTCCCAACGGGCGGAGAATCGAGTAATGCCATATGACCCGCATCAAGATAGTCCTGCATGAAATTGTTGTATTGGGCGCGTAGCTCCGGTTGAGCATGTAATTTGCGCTCCAACGAAAATAGTCTTTTTTTAGCCATCTCAAAGCAATTATCAAAAACGGGCAAAGTATCGTTGAACGGTAACGCAACAATAAAACGACCGCTAGGGTCACGAGAAAACGTGTTTTCAAAATCAAATCTGCCTTTTCTTCTTCTGGAGAAGTATAAGGCGTGGATGGCAACTCTTCTATCTCCCAAAACCGCCTTAGGGTCTGGTCGATAGGATCTTCTACAGACGTAAAAATGCTTGGACAGTATCAGACTGCAAGCTTTTGTGGGACCAATAATAGTCCAACCAAAAATTGTATTTATGGCGGCAGGCTGAAGAAACTTGCCATGTATAACACCGCCATTGATGATGAACGGATAAACATCTGCTCCTAGGAGCATGTCAATGGTTCCTGGAGAGTTCCAGGTCGGGTCTGCAAAGTGCAGGCCGCATAAGTGTTCCCAATTATTAGGAACTTCAACGCTAGGTAATTTGCCAGATATTGACGAAAGCACAAAAGTTGTGACTTCTAGAGATTTTCAGAGTCTAACATAGAGCGAATGGTGCAGCTGACGGCACCCCTATTGACTGCTGAAGTTGTCTGCCCAAGTCCATAAATCGGAACTTGAGAACGTATGCGTGGAAGCCAAAGTTTGCTCACGCAATCGTCTCGAATAAAGCTAGCTTGGGAACCAGGATCTAAGAGTACCCTGATCGGTTTGTATCTACCAGAACGATCTTGAACTTCCACAACAGCAGTGGAGAGTAAGACAGTAACCCCAAGATTTGAATTCGTCTGTGAAGACAAAACATTTGCCGGAATAGGAGAGGCTGACTGCGTCCTATTGGCATTTTTATGCATGTGTAGCGGTCGGTTCAGCTGAACGGCTAGAAGCAGGTTGCGATTCAAAATGTAGCAAGGTATGATGCGGCTTGGCGCAAGTTCGACAGGAATTATAAGATTTGCATTGCATGGACGCATGGTCTGTTCGTAAGCAATTTAAACAAAGGCGTAAGCGTTTGACAATGTCGAAACGTTCTGTCGGAGTTTTCTTTAGAAACGATTGACATCTGTAAATTAAGTGATTGCCCTTGCAGGAAGGACAATGGTGCGAAAATGAATTATTTGAGTCACTGGAGCTACTTGGTGTGTCCAGTGAAACTACGTTAGAAGAAACCTTTGGTTTAAATTGAAACGCTGAGGATTTCTTAGGCACCGATGTGTGCGATGTATGGACAGTCGTCGAATAAGAAACAGGTGCGGTTGAAGAAAAGGTTTCCAACGCTGCACATTGTTGGGTTAAAAAATATCTCAAATCCTCGAAATTAGGTATTTGCTTCGGATCCGATTGGAGTTCGAAGCGTTTTCTAGTGAACGGATCAAGTTTTTCTAAAAGCAAATCGACCAGAATAAAGTTCCAATGTTCAGTGGGAAACTTTAAGTTAGTTAGAACAGCAAGGTTCTCCGAAAAACAATCAATAAGTGCCCTAAGTTTCTTAGGGTCTTCTGATTTTAAAGGTAGAAAGTCTTTCATTGCTTTCCAATGAAAAGTTGCCAATAAACGCGGATTGCTAAATCTCTCACGCAAGGCGTTATAGGAAATAATAAAATTATCCCCGAAATGGGTACAGATTTAACGATTCTTAAAGACTCCCCGGTACAACAACTGATAAGATAATTTAATTTTTCGATATTGGACAGCGACGCGTTATTATAGACCAGGCTGTCAAATAAATCGATGAAAGATGAAAATTCAGTTACCTCATTATTAAAAATTTGGAGCTTTAACGGTAACAATTTTGATACCGTGCTGCTTGGAGCATTTTCTGTAATTTGTGGTGCTTTCATTTCTTGCATCGTATCGAGATGCAGCAGTATAAAAAAATAAGCGGAATCTACTTCCTTCCGTACAGCGTTGTAATTTAATGATTCTACCTCGTCACAGGAGGCCAAGACAGCGACTAAAATTGTATTGAAATTTGCATAAAGGTCATGTATTCCCTTGTTTGAATAAGGAACAATGCCTTTAAACTTGGGTCACTTTGTATAGAATTACAAAGCTCAAATATTTCTAAAATCCGTGTTTTCAGTAATTGGAGTTCTACCACATGTGCTTTCTTTGGAGCCATTCTCAAAGATTCTGAAAGGACTACAATAAATGCTATAAAACCGTAACGCTCAGATGTACACGAAAATGTTAAAATAGGGTATAAACCAATAAATCACGTTTTATGACTAACGGTTCGTCAAACAAAAGCGTGAATATAAGATGTACCGCTTAACAACCCGAGCGGCTTACCATCAAAAGCTCACAGAAACGTTTAAAACATGTGGCTTAACATATTTGCCGAAAGATGCAACTTTACAACCTTATTCCTCTGCAGATATTTTCAATATTGTAATACAAAACGTGCAATAGCTTTTAAATACAAAGCAAATCCCTTTACCTTACTTGTTTAAGAAGTATAAAGCGATTTATAGTTTTCAGGTTGCTTTCTGTTTTATGCCGCTAAAATGAATTTAAAACTGAAAACTGACAAATTTTATATTATGAATTTCTTTGTAATTAAAACGCTTGCTGGTTTCAATTACGGCGAAATCGCTTAATTTAATCTAAAGACAGTATAAATAATGTTTACACATTTTAACCCGCTAAATATGGGCTTTAAGCACAAATTTAAAACTGAAATATTAATTAATTAAAAAGCTCGCTTGAATGCAATGTGATATTTTAATTTAGGACATGCGTATACCACAGGACTAATGAATCCGGCTCGACTTAGGAACAATGATTGATTGGGATTAAGGAGGTTGATATAAATGTGTGATAAAATATGCAAATTATAATGAAGGACCAATTGCTTTTATAGCAATAACGATAATGGTGGAGCGGTTATGTAATAACAAACAAAAACTACATCAAACTACTTAGTAAAAGGGTATAAATACCTTAAGTCCTGCGCCGCTGGGGCAATAGACACTTTCACGCACAAAAGCTTTTACGGAGAACCAGAAACACGCACGAAAATGGTGTCGGTCTCGCTTTCAAAGCTCTAACACAACCGTCCTTTTCAAGGGTTCGAAGGCGACTTGCTTCTTTAAAGGCTCGAGTACGACTGTCACTTTATGCACTGTTATTGCCGGTATATAAAATGTTTCACTCAAACTGTAGGATGCACGCACAAAGTATTTATTGTCACAAAATACCGAATTGTTCGATGACGACGTAACAACCGGTCTCGGTTGCGGAGAAATCAAAGCGTCCATGCTAAGAAATTCTAGTGCCTCGGTTTCAATGGTTTTACAGGAAGGACAGTTTGCACGAATAAATCCCTGTTTACCACAACCATAACATGCAATTGGTTTAACCGAAGGTTTTTCTTTAATTCCCGAATTGTCCTGTCGCGAAATTCCACCCACTAACAACTTTTAGAGAGTCGCTATTTTTATTTTTCAACAAAATTTTTTGACATTCACTTTTTGTATGACCCGTATTTTTACAGTAATGACTAATCTCGATTGAGACAAAAGTTCATTAAAATCGTTAACTTTATCGCGCGGTATTTTCTGTCGAACATTGTTATGCAAAAGTCCATAAACCATATCTAGTTGCACTTGTTCAGATAACGTACCCGAAGGTAATTGTGCAAGAATTGATCGCGCTTTACAAATAAAAACGTCCGTAGGTGTATAAGGATCTTGTTCTACCGCAAACAATTCACGATACACCCTGTATGGCGGCTTTTGTGGACCAAAAGTCGTTCTAAGCAATTTTAGCGCCATATCCCATGATTGTACTGTATCTTTAACACCGTAATACCACTTCGATGCAAATCCATCAAGTAACATCGGCAATCCTTTGACTGCGTTTTCGTCAGTAACTCGCATACAATCTTTATAAATGATTACCGCATCAATAAATCCATTAACATCCGAATCTTTCGACCCATTAAAACGCGAAGCGCAATTAGCTAAATTACCGGTATTAACAGAAGCCGGTATTGCTTGTTGCCCAATTGACAAACGTCCTAGCAATTCTTGGAACTGTTCATTACTAAGAACCACATTGTTTACAGCCATTTCGGTTTCTCGAACAAACACTTTGTTTACAACAGTTTCTAAAATTTCCGAAACAAGGTCTAGTACTGTATTCTGCTTGCGAACAATTCTACTCGTAGTAGAGCGAAGCAAATATCTTCCTTGACCTTCCGTGATAATTTATGTGTGTATACAAAGAAACAAGAGTACTTAACAGGTTTATATCCAAAACATCCAAAAGTACCTTACAAAATGCCAGCAAGCGTATCCAAATTCCAAACACTATACTGCATCAATAACTTTCTGAATCTCACACACAACACTTTTCAAAATTATTGTAACGTAAACACGTAAATAATAACAAACGAAATCGAAATACTAATCTATTAAACTGCACGGCGCGCTCACGGTCATGAACTTCAAGCTGTTTACGATCGATCGATACTTGTTACAACGTCACGAAAACACCTGCCATTGAATCTAAGGCTACACGTTGGGCGCCACTTATTATAACGGGGTTGTTATGTTATATAATTTGAAAGGGGTTCTGCTCGATTCAATCAACAGATGTTATTTTGTGTTAAGCATTTAATGAACGTAAAACCAAATATACATAAATGTAAAACAAACAAACTTAAACATTTAGGTAAAATCACTGATATAGTTCACGGCGCGATCTTAACCGGTCCGCGTATATAGATGGACTCTGGCGACTCACTACTGATAAGGAACGCTCGGCCTTGTTCCGTTTAAAACGTACACTACGCGCAGGGGCAGACTTATTATATTTGTTACACTACGTAATTAAAGAGAGAAAACCGCAAATTAGATATTCAGTGAACGTTTGGTGTGGAATTTTAGACAACAAGACTTTAGGACCATACTACATTCCAAATAGATTATCGTCGGCCATTTATTTAAATTTTTTACAAAATAATTTTGAAGAAATGCTCGATAATCTACCACTTCAATATTTGCAGAATTTTGAATATTATCAACAAGACGGCTGTGCTTCCCACAATGCCAGGGTGGTAACCGAATATTTAAGCGAACGCTTTCCGAATCAATGGATAGGTACGCGCCATCCAGTAAGATGGTCACCACGGTCTCCGTGCTTCAATCCACTCGATTGCTATTTAAGGGGAGCCATTAAAGACCACGTGTACAGTGAAATGCCAGAAGACAGAGATGAAGTGGTTGACATAATAAATAGATACATACAATCAATAGATTCAAACACAGTTCGATGTGCGGTACAAGATATGGGTAGAAGAACAGAATTGTGCATTCGCGCTGGAGGAAACCAATTCGAACAATTTAATTGAATGTTTAGATCAAAATTTTTGTTTGTTTTCCTATTCTAAAGAGTATAATTTTCATAAAAACTAAATAATTTACAATATTTCGGCCATTTTAAAAGAAAAGTATACAATGTAGTACATCAGTAAATTTGTAATTTTTCCCTTTATTTAACACTGCAAAAATCGAATATGGCGTCCATAAAAAATAAAAAAGTTGACAGTCGCATCTCTGAATACAGAAGGCTTAGAAAAATTCTGATCACTTCGTTGAATTTC
Source organism: Platerodrilus igneus (assembly GCA_036346225.1). Taxonomy (NCBI): domain Eukaryota; kingdom Metazoa; phylum Arthropoda; class Insecta; order Coleoptera; family Lycidae; genus Platerodrilus; species Platerodrilus igneus. The sequence goes on from JARFIW010001358.1 coordinate 834,095, forward strand.
TACTAATGAGCCAAGTTTCACATTTATAGCTTTAATGGTATAGGAGTTATTAAGCATTTTCGAATTTGGTAACTTTTAGTTTTTACGCCATATTTTTAGAACGGACAGAGATACATTTAATTTCTTTTTAGTTTTAAATTGATTTTATAATTGCACAAGTTTTTTCCCATTTAACCAACTCTCTAGCTCTTATAGTTTCCGAGTTCCCCATACTGCACATTGAAATTTTTCCCACCCTGTATATATATATATATATATATATATATATATATATATAATTAATAAGATGAAATAATAACTTAGACTTTTTATGCAAAGCCCAAATGATCATTTCAAATCGAGCTAGTAATTGAAAGAAACAAAATATAAGGTCTCGGACAGGATTTGAACCTGTATCTCAGTTTTGCCGGAACTGCGCGTTTACCAATTACGCCACCGTAACTACTAGCATTAACACTGTGCTATAACTTACTGCATCAGCTAACAATTTACCCAGATTCCGTTTCCTAGGAAAATATGTTGTAAAATCGGTTTTAAAACAAACCCAGTTTTCATCAATTGATTGTCATGCAGCGAACCAATTTTTAGCAGATTTTAACAAAAAACGACCCACTCTACTTACGTTTTCTCTGTCTGACCATCCAAACTCGTTTTTATACCTCTCTATTTTTTCCAACCAAACACCTGCGTCGGTAAAATCTGGAACAAAGCTAATGAAGCAGTGGTTTCAGATCTGAGTAGCAGGAATAGTGGTTGGCTGATCATTGCTGTTTACATGGCGCTGTAAGTATTCCAAAACTGCTTCAATTGCCCCTAATGAGCGGCTTAAATTGTCACTATCTATTTCCACATTTAATGGCCAACACCAAAACACATGTACTAAACAGAGCTAGCGCAATCTATTGATTATTACACGTGTACCACACACCTGATGTTAGATTTCCCGTTATTTTGCAAATAAATCGCCTAAAACATTTGTTGACAGACAGTCCTGTCACTACTTATACGGTAGCTTGACTGTGTGTACTACCAGCGCTACGTTGTCAGCGTTACTACTTTCAACATATACACCGTATCAACGTTTCCTATTTACCACCTGGATCAAATCTTACGAGTTATCTAACAATACAAATTTTCAATATATGTACAATGCTATTGCATATCTGAAATTGTACTGGATCGGACACAGTAAACATTCCTCTAGTAGAATAAAAATGCATGTCTTGCATTTTTAAGTAGTCCAAAGTTTCTTTAGCTTTTATTTATTTACGTTTTGCATGTAGCTTGTCAAATTTTGTTCTATCACAATTGCGTAAAAAATTTTGTGAATTTGTATCATGATGAACAAAATACATACTTTACTACATTTTACGTGTATTAGAGAAGTTTGAGGGTAAAAATAACTTAACTAAACATGGTTTGTAAATTCTAATTAATCGTAAGAATTTTTATCACATTATTCCTTATTACTACACAAGGCTAAATATGAGCGAAATACTACTTGTGGCATTTTAAAATTTATCCCAAAACATTAATTGAACTTGGATATAAAAATTAAACAATTCTATATTTATTCTGTTCTACAAGTCTTATACTACACTCATTCTTTCACCATATTACAACACAGTTTTTCATCAACTATATGGTATATTAGTTTAAAATTTTTTTTAAAAAATATACAACACTATTGCAATGCAGTCTTTCATTATCATTTACCTCAAAACTGTGGGAATACCAATTACCTACTTCACTACCTGGGAAGCTCAACAAAAATTTATATAAATCCAAGGTTATGAAGGACAACTCATTTCTATAATTGCTGAGTCGTTAAATAATACCCTTAGTGATAGTTATAAATAGATTTGCGAGCAATTACGACTATATAGTTATAGCTGTTAGAAATATAAGCTGCAAGTGCGGCGATATATATATATATATATATATATATATATATATATATATCTTGGTATACCTTACGACCGCCGTACAATGGTTTTCGCTATTGTTCCAATGTAAAGACTTGTTGATATAAGGTCGCGCACTATCCGATAAAACCTGGATTTTCCAGTTTGAATCGCGCTGTGTTAAGCGAGGGTTTGCGCTTCGAATTCGTGTTAGTTTGAACCATTGTTGAATTTGATTCTACAGTTTGTTCGTCGAAATATTTTCTACATTATTCGTCACCGTATTTCAAAAGCAATGCACGTTTGTTTTTTTCTGTTCGACAACTAGGTGTCTGGCGTGGATTGTTTTTTTATCTGGAGGCCAGATGGGTTCTTTCTTTATGTAGACCAACTGCTTTTGTCTGTTGACCAACTGCTTTTGTCCGTAGACCGCTGCTGCAGTTATGGTAGCCGTTCAAACAGATCTTCACGACTATGGCGTTTCTGTGTTGACTCATCCCCGACGGTGTGCGAGCTAAGTATCCGGACACCTAAAGCTATGCAACTCGTTTTCTTTTGTGTGTGTCAATGGCATATTCCATATCAACGTTTGGTGTAGTTACGTGACAAGAAACGTAACATTGTAGGATTATTGATTGTTGCTGCGATTCGATATTATTGCTCTACAGGTGCGATGTACTATTTTTAAGCATGCTTGTCAAAAGAACGCACACGTTTATTCGCTTTACTGACTAGTTTATTTTACAAAAAGTATTAGGTGAAGTTTTAAAAACGTTCGACAAAAGCTCTCATACGTTAATTCTTTCCTCCTGATTAGTTATTTATTAGTTTATTTATTTATTAGTTTATTTACTGCTGATTAATTTTATTTTGTGTAAATACGAGATGCGCACTTGGTATATAATGTACGAAATTGTTCATATCACCTAATTGTTTGCTTTGAAAAAGTAACACTTAATTTATTTTCTTTTTGCTTGTTTGTGCAGAATCCTTTATTTATATTTATGTGTTAATAAATAATCGTGGGCGATGTGTTTTTTTGTTTATTGTTGGTATGTAGGCGAATCACCCCACTCTCCGCGTTTGGTAGTTAGCCTGGTTCTACTTTTCTTCCGACTACGTCTAGTTATTGGTTTTGTTTCAAGCGCTCTATTATCAATAAAAAATATTTTTTTGCAGTTAAAAAAACTTAAATGATTTTTCCACATTGACAATTATTTTATAAGTAACTTTTATTAAAACCGTTTTTAATTTGGGTGCATAATAGAAAAGAAATTTGGATCTTTAGAGATTTCAAGATGACCGCTACTGTGATGGGCTCTTAAGTATAACTAGTGATTTAAACTGTTACAGAGATTGTTACATTTATGCTAAAATAGCCGTCGAATTTCCACGGGGTTTATTCTAGTATAGTATAATAATAACCATTTGCACAATATTTAACATATTTATTGATCAACATTAAAAAATATCTATGAATGATTCACAGCATTAAGCAAACCTTATAGGCCAGAGTAACTATTACTTATCAAATGTAAATATAAAACTTATTTACCGTTTATGGTAGCTTGATTAATTTGTTTAATTAAGTTGAAAGTTACTTTAGGATATATTTGTAAATTTATTATCTGATTTATAAAAAAAAAAAGTGTTGCAATATAGTATAGTAATGAAACTTGTTTATATTTTAAATTTAAATTTTAGGGACGGGAATCTAGATAGCTTTTGGTACAAAAATTTATACGTTTCTTTAAAATTTTAAAACAATTAAGACTAAGAACTTTTAAAATTCAATATATGTATTGCAATAAAACATGAGAGATTATTTGAGAAACGGTCGTACAATACCGTGTAAATACAAGCAACTTTAACTTCAGCTTATCATTCCAATAAATATATAGGCAACTAAAAGAGCATATTGGTGTTTGTACAACGTACTGACTTCATAGTCCAACGTATATTCTTGCATAACGATGATTATTATCAAGCGAGCGGTTTAAGTATGCGTGGGTTATTAATTAAAAAAAACTGAACAGTCATTACTCGTGGCATTCCTTGAACAGAGGCAACTTCGTCGACGCAAGGGCACTAAATACCAAATTTTAGAAAATGGCTCAAGCATTATTGAGTAATGAAGATACACTACTTCACGTGTATTTATTTTATAGCTGCGTATTAATTATAAAAACGCTATCGATGAGTTTGCTGACCGCTAGGCAACGAATGAAAAATAAGGTAAGTACTTACTTTTTTTTAGACATTCCTCATGCAGTAGATAATTGTATCATATCGTTCATTTTATGTATGTGTATGGTAAAACTTAACAAATTTAAATAGTTAGTTTAATTTAAGAAATAATATAAGAACGTTTATATTAATTAAACCCTGAAGTTGATGACCGCATTTTTGTAGTCATAAAACTGGGTGTTATACATATTTTAGTACGAACTGTGTTACGTACAAATTGATGGTATTGCTTAAGGGCAGAAGAATAAAAGCAAAACAACTAGGAATAAAATAATTATACCGATAGCAGGATCACAGAAATGACGAAACTACATCACGCATGCAGTGCAATAATCAATACCGATAGCGCAAACGATAAGTACTTTATTTGTGATTCCTAATCTGAGCATTTTGGTGTCAAGGCCATGAGTTCTCTTACAGCACCATAGAATTCTTGGCTATTACTGCAATATAGTAGGAACCACGAAAGAAGTCGTCTACGTCATAGGTGTCTAACTCAATTCAAACATACGTTTAAGATTATTTAAAAGTTTAACTAATGTATATGATAAAGATATTAATACGATTTGTACGTGTTTTAAATAAGACATACGTGAACACGTTCATCTGGGAAAACGACAAAGAAGAGTTTGTACCGTAGGTTTTGAACTTTATACTTAACAGGTTAACCTTTAGTAAAATTATGCATTTTCTTTAAAATAAGATATCTTTCTTAGTTTTTTTGTAAATGGAATATACTATTGCAAGTTTTAAAAGCTTGACGGAAACTTCCGAATCGGAATATTTATTAGGTATTTATGAACTAGAAGCTACATTAACTTACAATTTTCAACTTAATTCGTAGGAATATAAGTGATGACGCAGACGACTTCTTTCATGGTTTCGACTATAGCTTCATTAACGCCATGGATTTTCCTAATATTCAATGAATTGGAAATTATAAATTCTCGTTTATTTTCCATGAAATGGCCATGTTTGGTCAAATAAAAGAAAATCGAGAAAAATCTATAAAGGGGAAAACAATCAAATAAATCAAATAAAGACGATTACAAAGTATGTTGTAAAAAAGATATTCATGTCAGTTACAAAATAACCCATAATGAACTGCCGTAGTATTGAGCTTTGCTTCCTGTCTATATCTGACATGTCAAAAACTTGACAATGTCAGATATGATTGACAAAAATGCTAAACGTAATTGAAAGTTAGGTTTTTATATGGTTTTGTACACGATTTAGATTTGTAAATTTCTCAATTATAGTCATCGGTCTCGGTGGCATAATTGGTTAACGCACAGTTTCGGCAAAACTGAGATGCAGGTTCAAATCCTGTCCAAGACCTTATATTTTCCTTCTTTCAATTACTAGCTCGATTTGAAATGATCATTTGGGCTTTGCATAAAAGTCTAAATTATTATTTCATCTTAATAATTGTTATATATATATATATATATATATATATATATATAGCTGTGATAAGGGGTTGTTTAGGGGTGTATTGAGTAGCAAGAATCGTGTAGTAACCATAAATTGTAATAGTAATCAGAAAAGTGCATTTATTTAGCAGAAAATTAAATAATTCGTACATTATGTAAATAGCAAGCATTTAACACCCTGTATATAGACCGTAATTAGCTTTAAACGATGCAAGTAAGCATATCTTACAACAATAGAACGCGTATTTAGTAGAAAAATAGGTAATTCATACACCATGTAAATAGCAAGTATTTAACACTTTGTATATAGACCATTATTAATTTTAAGTAAGGCCAGTAAGAATAACTTTCAACAATAGAACGCGTATTCAAGAGAAATGATAGTATATGTATAGTACACGCATTGAAAAGTGTTCTAATTAGTTATAAAACAAATACGAAGATAAAAAGAATAAAACCTAACAAAGCTTTATGCAATTACGCTGAAATAATAAACACTTTTGATAAGAAAACGCAGTTGAAAACACGCATAAAAATAGATAAACGAAAACAGCATTGAAGTTATATCATTTATTTTGTTCAATTATCTAAAAGGCGATAGCTATACAAAATAACGTCTGGCAACGATAACAAGGTATCTATAGCAAATAGATATTACACGGAAAACCGAAGCAATTACATCAGAAACAACTTCGAAATGCAGGGAATATTAAAGACCTGGTTGGTTGAGATATCTGCAAGACTGTTGATAACCCAGCCCACATGTAAGTGGCAAGAACCTATATTAACACAGAGCAATGATAAGACGAGTCAGTTCACAACTCATACAGGGCGAAGCTGCGTCACTGTTAACCAGAAAGTCACGCGTAATTTAAATATAATAAAATATCAAGTGTATGTCACAGTGATAATTGTGCAACGACTACGAAGACTTCTTTTGCCGTTTAACATGAGTAGAATTTGGGGTAATTTATTTAAACTAAATATTAATAATAATGGGGCTTCGAATTTGTGGTACATTTTTGAATACTTCGAATCTGTGAATGTGTTGATGACAATAATTCAAATTTGGATAGATATAACATTTCGCATTGGTGGTATATTTTTGAATACTTCGAATCTGAGATATAACACCTCGAATGTGTGGTGTATTTCTGAATACTTCAAGTTGCAATAATTCAAGTATGCGTCTACAAGAATAAGTCAAATATGGGTCAATATAATATTACAATTCAAATCGGCGTCGACAATTATATTTTGGTACAATTCTGATACAATTTTGAGTTGCGAGATTCAAGGCATATAAAATAAAGAAGCGCGAAGGAATTTATGGAAAACGAGGGGTGACTGTACTCAAACAATGGTTGAACAAATGAGGACAACAAAGGGGTGTTGATCCACAACCCGAACAACATGTAGCAGGTTAGATCTATTTAATTTTAAGATATTTTTCTATTTAAATTTCAATACTTAAGTTATTCAATTTATATAATACTTGTAATGAAGTCAACAACAAACATGGCATACGTTAAACTTACGTAATATATTATAAAGGGGTCTAGAACGTTCCAGGTTTCTTTGGTAAAAAAGAGGTAGTTTTTGGAGACTTTAGATTGAATTCAAAGTATATAAACTTTGGGATAAATGATACATATGATATTGATTGATTGAAGGGTGTATTTAAATATTTTTCAAAAATTGTAAATAATATTTCTTTTCATTATATAAAACTAATTGACTTCGTTTTATCAATTCAAACAAATAGGTAATCTCGCCAGTGTCATCAAATAATTTTCAAAAATAAAAAAATTACTAAACAAAATTTCTTACCCGCTTACTTTCTGCTTCAAAAAATCTTCAGCAGCTTCCCTGGCTAGCTCAGCTGTGCCTCTTCTCGAATACCTAAATATAAAACCATTCTTCCTTCACACTCGCACACCATTCAATAAAATCACCAAATAATACAACAATCATACAATCTTTTATTTACCGCTATTTACAGACAAATTATTCACATGTATAAAAACAGTTTGGTACACTAATTACAAACTCAAAATGTGATATGTTTTAAAGTCCCTGCTTTTCTAATTATTTGCACACAAATTTAATAAAATATGAGTAGATGGGCCCCACATAATACCCTAAATTGATTGTACTCTGGAGTATGGTGAGCTCATAATAACCCAGTTTATTTAATATATGCCTTTTACCTTGCATAAATTAATACCAAAATTAATAGACCCGTTTACCCTTTTACAATCCAATTTATATTCAGAACAAAATTTAGTAAGTTTTAGATACACCCTTTTTCAATATATAAATAACCCAATGAATTGTCCAGTACATGTATCTTTTCCAATAAGTTTATATAACCATAAATAAACCCCAAAATTCACTCACACAGCACAAAATTTCCCAAAAGTTTATCAGACAACAGAAATTTCAAGTAAATGCCTCAGGCCTATTCCTTCGACGATGATCACCAGAACATCTCTGCTTCGTGCCCATGCACTGTGATACTCCGCATATTCATAGACGATAACCCCAATTATTCGCCAAGCGCTTTGTTTCAAAGTACCATTCCATAACAGCATACCATTCTTGGTTGTTTGTGATGCTTACCCACGTATATTATGCTTCTATTTATTGATTTTCTAGCTTGGTAAAGTAGTAGCCGGACCTCTATTAATTTAATTTACACTACACGTATCTCTCGTTAATAACCAGAAGGCCATTGCTACTCAGTTACACGTGCTAGAACTATATTTACTATATTACGAACATATTTAATACTCACACAACAAAACTCTACTATAATGTTGGTCTATCGTAGTATAGTAGTATAACAGCGATGAGAAGACAGAGAGCCCCAATAATTTAGCTAGAGTATTTATATCTTTCAAAATGCTACCTCCCGGACACACTTCACGCGAAAAGCTTATTTTCAAATAACAATTCTGCAAATTTTGATATAACCGTATTGAAATTCCTGAAATTTACGCCGTCCTACGTGCCGTACTATTCTGTGTCGTCATAAAACCCCGCCTGTAATATTTTTATCTTTCTCTGATGCATGCCTGCTGTCGCGTTCAAAACCCCACTTGTGTTATAGAAATCGATATTTTAAATATCAACGCTTTTATCTCTGTCTCTATGTGTAATATATAACCGATCGTGAATCTCCTTTGCTCTTTAAGAAATGTGTTAGTTTGTTGTTCGAACCAACTGACGGTTGAAATTATTTTCTATGAAGTCCTGTCTTATTATGCTCATAATTTCGACAAATGTAACCTTTTAAAAATGCAAGTGTTCGTTAATTATAGACCGTTTAAAACAACAATTCTTGGAGTTTATATTTCGTCGTATTAGATAAACTGACGTTTGCTTGTTACAAAGAAAACCTTTTGCCTTGGGATTATTGATTTTCCTTACCCTAGTGGGTTTTCTAATGCTTTTTGTGTTGAATTAAAATAAATTAAATTAATTAGACGTATTGTATTTGTTTTAAAATTGTTTTTCTTTATATACCTTTAACCTTCCAATCACTAATTATAAAAATACGTCAATACTTGTCCGTTCTCCCTAAATGAATTAAATAAATTTTGCGCGTAAATAATTTGTTCTTTTCTCTATACAGGGTGGTCGAAATTTTATTGTTTACCCCAAATATATATATATATATATATATATATTGTTGTGAATTCAAAGTGAGAATAATAATTTATTCATTACGCCTCAAATCAAGATTTTGCATACTTTAGTATAAGACAAGCTAGACGATTATATATAGAAATTTTTAGTGTTAAATGACATATTTTATGTAGTTTCGTGGTAAGGAAAAATCAATAATTTGTATACGTTAATACAAGGTTGACTATTGCAGGCAAATATTAAAGCTTCGCGGTATATAAAAATCAATAATTGATGCAACGGATATTTATTTAGCATCGTAAACTAAAAGAGACGTTAACGTAATTCGTAGAAGTCTACAAAACAATATAACCAAACGGTCGAGGAGTTCAGAGAATGAGAGCTGCAAATAAATAAATATTTCTTTGAAAACTATAAAATGTAACGATAACATTTCAAGGGAAAAGCCAGGTTAACGAACAAATATGTTATTTTTGAAGCAAAAATCAATAACTTTAAGGGACAGAGAGTCGTTAGCAAGCAATCAAGGGATACAGAGAATACATCAGTTGGTAAAAGGACAAGCGGTTTTCAAGCGCGTGACAGACGAGTATATTTTAAAAGACTAATGGGTGAAATAAAGATGCAAGATGTTTGTCGACGATATCGATTTTCAAGGCGCACATTTAGCGAGGAAATGGTAACCGTAGATAGTGGGAGCACGATGAAATTAAGGGAAACACGAGTGAGACAGAAAATAGTGGTTATGAACGCATGACTGCAAGGAAAATAGAGACGCAGGCACTATAGGCGTCTTTTGCAGGTGGTTAGAGATATGGAGAGGAATGTTTCTAGGTACGCGTCGACGGTTGCAACTGATAGCTAGCCTTTCGCGGTAATACCATGGTGGAGGAGTGAATTTGGAGAATTGTTTGTAACGAATGTGATAGTTCAGCAAAAACTAGAGAAATTCGTGACTAGAGAAGGGGTTTGAACATTACAAAAGCTCTTGCCAGAGGTGGTAGGGCTCTCTTAATCTTCTGATCCGTTTCTAGTACATTAAGTAGCATCGAGAAGACATCCTAATTTAAAATTAAAAGCCGCGACATAGTGTAGTCCGTCGTACATTTTTACAAGTGTTGCAAATGCACGAGTGGGTGCTAACAAATTAAAAGGGCTGAAAATAAATTAGTATAAATAATTGTACAAGTAAAGCAGGATGCTACTGAGGGAAACTAACCAAGTATTTCTTGAACGAGAGTGCTGGTGGCACGTTAAATTGAGACCGAGGCATAATTTGGACTTGGATGGATGTGGTATGAAAAGCATCCACTAACAACTGGGGGAACTGGATGAACGAGTTGAGATGGAGTTGCTGTCCATGTAGGAGTGAGAACGTGGGACAAATCCAAGTACGTGAGTTTGGTGGAGGTCATCCGAGGAGGTGGCACGTCCGAAGAATACACCAAGTAACAAATTTGTTTTATTGTTGAACTGTGGTGCTGGCATTGTGTTATAAAGTTAGGTGTGTTTAGAATTATGTGATGAAAATTTTATGAACTGAAAATTAATTTGATTACCAAAACTACTGCCTTTTTATGACATCAAATAGCAGGGGCACGAAAATAATCCGGTGAAGTCCACTGCATTTTTATGTCAACCCAACATTAGGACTCGATTTTAGGGCTTCTTCCAGGTAAGACCACAGTAATAATATATATATATATATATATATATATATAACACTATTTCCTGGTACTTGAGAGTACCTAGGATTTCGTTCCCCTTATGATGAAGGAAAATCGACAGTCTTTGGGCTAAGCTAGGGGTCTATTCCTCGGGTAGAGCTTATAAAGAATGGCTGTGGGTTTTACAACAACAATTTTGGAACTGACTTATCACTACAATAATAAGAGGGTGCAGGAGGGCGCCACCAAGTACTTGGATTAATAAAACAAGGAGTTACCCTAAGGGAGAACTTGGAATCCTCAGGGTGATGTGTCGCTTTTACTGCGTGAACGCAGGATCTGAAAGATAATAATATTATTAGAACAAATGAAGGACGCAAAAGATGCACTCTTGCTACCTTATACCATAAAGAGAAAACAGGTTACTATTAACTTCTGAGATTCAAACAGATATATTAAAAGGAAATTTAAATATCACACTTCTTAGGGACGCCATTTTAGTACTTCATAACTGAGTCACTACCAATAACCTTACTCTTTAAATAAGATTATCTATACTCTTTTAGCTTATTTTCTTTAGATTTGGACGCACTTGTCCAAAATAAAACAGTTTTTCTAACTCAAATGATTGTTCTTTAATTGAAATGATCTTTTTTGTTCTGTTCTAAAATTCATATACAAAAATGCATTATAATGACACGGTCTAATCTTTTAGAGTCCAACACGTAAATATAAAAATATTTAATAACGTGATTAGTGATTCAAACATAACCTCTAAAATTTCCACCCAAAATGTACAGATCAGTAAAATTTAACAAAGCTATTGAAGGGAGCCATTAAACTGAACTACATTTTCATAATTGGATAACTTAAACCAAATTGAGTAGATTTGTCCATAAAATTGAATTATTCGACAAAACTATAATGTGGGCTATTAAATTGACATCTAAAAGTTACTTTGCCAATTTAACTAAGATAAAATCGTGAATTATATTATAAACTATATTGTGAGGTATATCATAAATTAGATCTTGAAATATATTATAATTAGGTCATGAGCGCTACAAAATATATATATATATATATATATATATATATATATGTGCTATGATAACAAGGTAATTTAAGAGTAGATTAAGTCATAGGGGTCGTAAGATACATGTAAATATTATTAACGTTTAGAAAACCAAACAATTCAATCATTAAATGGGAGTAAATCGACAATTTCACATAGTCAATAGCGAGTACACTGTATATAAATCATAACTAATTTAATTCATAAAAGGGAAGCTCATTCTGTAATAACGAGATCATATTTAGCAAGAATAATAATGTGTACGTCGTATAATACGTTTTAAATTAAATATACAAGTCTAGAATTGAAAAGAAATAAGCAAAAGTAATGTTTTAAACGCAACGAGTTTTATCAAAATAAACATGCAATCGATAAAGATAAACAACCTGGCATCCTAGCTATAAAATAACATCATTTAAAATATCAACGCATAAATAAGTAAACGTATTCAAATACATCATAGAAATGTTAATGCGCGACCAAAAGACATTGTATTTTCATAAAATCCTACATATTTGGAGTAATAAACAATAAATAACAGACGTCCGTGATGTGATAAAATTTAAATTATAGCAAACACAAATAAGACGATGTGATAAAATGTAATACAAATTTTGATTTTCTGAGAAATGCGCCACATAATATAGAACGCCTACGTGAGAAATAAAGCGTTTTACTAAGAGTCTGTACAGGAAATTTGGAGAAATAATGAGACCTGCAGTGATAGCAAGGTGCAACGCCTTGATCAACGAACACGCAAGGAAAACCAATAGGAAAAATAGGTGGGTGGAGTCTTTTATGCGGACCTCGTAAACATGCAGTATCTCTGTAACCAAGGCATTAACCACGTCAGTTAGAAGTAAATTACTACGCAAAGTGAAAATAAACAATTGAGTGAACGTAAAGTGCCAATTAATACAACCGAAGCGGCCGTTTGCTTTTAAAAAACGTGAGGTCAATTATTAATTAAATATAATTCTAATATTTAAGAATTTAGGGCTCCGAAAAAACTCCAACGAAACTTCCAAACAAGCTTCAAATAACGACGGATCAATTTCAAATAAATTTCAAGAAACTCCAATTAAACTACAAAACTAACCAAAAATCTGGGTAAAACCCGAAGGGAGAATTCAATCAAATTAAAGTAATTATTCTGGTCAACAAGTTGAGGAAACTACGCTAAGAATTAACTGGGAGAAGCTGTAACAGAGTATCAAATTGGAAACAATCCAGCGCTGCTGACCATCCACATACAGAGGCAGTTCCAGGAAACAAGCAGCGAAAACACAGGTCAGAGATTTATAATCCTTTATCAGTATAAGACTGTATTTTCAATTTTTTTTACATTTTCTATTATTTATATCAAACTATTTGTAAGGGTCATCAATAATCTTTTGAGAATTTATAAAAATAGATAGATCACTTGAACGTTCAAAAGGGCTTCAAAGTAAATTATAGTGGTATATTTGCTGACTTTCAGGGAGTATGATTTTGGTGGAATCAGATAAATATTAGTACTTTATTCAGGGGCTAATTTTTGAATATAAAATCAAATTAATAAGTTATTAGAATGCAAAGTGTAAATATTCTCGATTATTATACGAATTTTGGATTGCTTCATTTACATTATTTTAACAGATAGGAGCTAGAGGAAAGGGGGTTAAACAGTCTTTAGTGTCGTGTCGTTGGGCATTCTGTGTTGATTAGCTAGCCGAGGCAGATATAAAAAGAGTTATAGGATTTAGAGACGCAGAGCAGAAAGTCGAGTACGAACATAGCAATAAAGTTATATGACACACCAACGAGAGGCAAGAATAATATATATATAGTGATTTTATTATGGAATGCACTCGTTCGTAAAGCAAAAAGCTAATGCGTCAATTGCAATTTAATTTCTAACGTTTCGGCATAAAATTTATGCCTAAAATTGGATAAAACTAGTTAACAAGATATAAAACAGTATAGATATACAACTTACATAATTACTATGACTTAACAAATGCTATTAATAGAAACACTTATTTATGACGTACAGCTTTTGAGTAATTGAAAATATGATAACAGGAATGCAGTAGGGAACAAAAGTAAACTAGATGTAATAAATCATATTGGAAAATTTAAAAGTTAAAACGTAAGCGTTAAGATAAACATAAACTAAACTAAGATATATGGAAAACAGTATTGGAAGATTAAACTGCGACAAGTAATTGTTATAAAAATTTTTGTTAATACGATATGCGAAGGTGAGTATTGTTGTCACTTGAATCTGCAAAGAGTGGAATAAACCACATTCAGGTTGTTAATATCTTGTTTGCTGTTGAGAGGATTAGGTTGCTGATGAATGTGAAAGGAATCTAGAAATAATCGTTTGTTATACTCGTTTTCAATGTCTAGTATTTTTTATCATTGAAGTTTGCGATGTTTTGTTGAATTTATGTGAGGCACGAGTTCACAACATAATTTACCTATCCTGGCATCGTTTTTATGTTGGATTAAGCGATTTTTAGTCACTGCTTGCAATGACTACGTAAGTTTTTTTCCAACTACATTCAATTTTATAGACGATGGTGCTACCCATTGATTTGTCAGTACTATCTTTAAGTCGAGTGAATAAATTTCTTATTGTACGTGTAAGTTATAAGAAGGCCTGGTTGCGTTAATATTTTGGTAACTTGAGGTGTTGAATTTTGAATATATGCATTTTATATGCTGATTTAAATATTTTCATAGTCTTGTCACCGCTGATGGTAAACCAGAAATAGAACGATAGGTAATTGGTCCCTGTTGTAACGATGGCAGAAGGGGAGGGTGGCTTGCTCAGCCAGGAGGTCGTGGGCTGACGGCTTCGACTAAGGACCAGAATGGCGAAGCTCGAAGAGTAAGGGCGCCATAGTCTTGCCACAAAGAAAATATAGAACCGTGACTCAAAGGTTACAACTCATACACAAGTTCCCAAATACCATATCCACGCAGCACAAAGCGGCACAATCGTCACGCGCTAACTCAAAACAATAATATAAACAATAATCAAGGAACACGTATACTATTTACTTGGCACAAATACAGGTGACACAATGCACAAAAAAAAGAGAAAATAAAAGTGATGAGTGGAGACCCACGAACGGTTCGGTACATACACGGGGTACCCCAAAATAGGCGAATGAATAAGTGGTAACTAACGCAAGTTAAAACGCGACGAAAGGCGCTCATCCGTTATATAAAGGCGCGGAGATAAATAATCTCTAAAATTTATAAATATATCGCGTTCGTTGGTGGATCTTTTACAAAACAAAATATCGTAGCATAAAAATAAACCTGAAAAATAAGGCAAAATACATAGCATATAAATCTGGTAAAATTAATAGTAAAGCAGATCACAAAAAAGTATAAACACACTGTAGGTCACAATTGTTACTACAAAACTTCGGTATCTAAAGAAAAAGTACACACAATAGTTCGCCTGAATAGTGATTAAACATGTAAATACCGAGGGGAAAGCAAAAGAATTTATCAAACGTTACTTCTAATTTCCAAAAATGTAAAAATATAACTTTCGTTGTGATAAAACTGGATTTTGTAATACAGTATTGCCCGAAATAAACAGTACTGAAATTGTAATTGTTTTGTATATTTAAAAAATACATATTATTGACACTTTATTATATGTTCTAAATGTGCACCTCCTCGTTCGAGACAGACTTCATAACGATGTTCTAAGTTTCTGGTCATGTTATTGAATAAGGGTTGTCTCAGGGCTGCGAAGAAGACTCTAACGGCATCCTTTAATTCATCGATGGTTTGTGGTGCCCGTTTGAAAACGGCATTTTTAGCCATGCCCCAAATGTATGCGTCTGGAGGTGTGAGGTCTGGAGAATGTGAAGGATAAGGGAAGTCAGTAAATCGTGATATGAATTTGCTTGGAAAATGTTCTTGAAGAAATTGACGAATTGCGGCAGCAGTATGGCAAGTTGCCCCGTCCCGCTGAAAAATTGGTTTCGAAATGCCAAGTTACGTGCACGACAGAATTGACGTAGATCAGGGATAAATCGTGTTAAAATTTGTCTGTACCTCTGTTGATTAAGTGTGACTTGCCTACCATTCTCTTCGATAAAGTAGGGACCAATGATTCCGTGTCCGGAAACAGCACACCAGACACTCACTTTTCACTATGTAAAGGAACCTCTTGAACCTCATCGGGTCTGGCAAAGCCCAGAAATCGATTTGTGCGACGATTCACATAGCCTGACAAGTGAAAATGTGCTTCGTCTGAAAACCAAACATTTTCAAAATTCAAGATTTTCATACTGTAACGCGAGAATTCTGGCGCAATATTCCACTCTACTGCGATAATCCGAGAATGTAGTTGTTGATGTACCTGAATCACATACGAAAATGTACCCAGCTCCTTCAGGATTCTTTGAAAGGAAGTTCTTTTAAATCAAGTTGTAACGCTGTCCTTGCCTGGCTGACTTTCGGATTTTCTAAGATTTGCTCAAAACACGTACATGGTTATTGTTGTTGTTAACTGTCCTGGGACGCCCTGAGTTTCCTTTTCGTTGGCACAATACACTACCTGTATTTCTAAACTTTTCAATAACCTTCAAAATTACAGCATTACTTGGAGAACGTTTATTAAACCTTTGTGTGAATTGATCAGACACGTATAGCAAACTTGCACCATTACGTCGGCCGATTCCGTATGAACGAAAATAATGCTCTACCAGAAACACTTTCTCCTCTGTACTTAACACCATTTTTAACAATTAGGCCCTACTAATTACTTGTTTGAGGTTTACTTGACAGGTCTATACTAGCTAACTTGAGTGTGACAGCGCACGCATAAAAACACCGCCAACTTAGTTTCAGTACTGTTTATTTCGGGCAATACTGTAATTAAAACGTAAATAAATTTAGCTGATAACGTAGTTTAAATTGGTTGTTGAGGCGATACCAATAAAAAAACAGGTATTAAAGTAAATGTGTATACGACCTTCGAGATCCAGGTGTCCTGAGTACTCTTAGTAGTAGCAACACAGCTCTGGGCTCGATAATCGGCGGGGCGACTATTGCTTCCTTCCAGAACAGCCAATTTAAATTTGTAAACAAAAGCAAGGAACAAGCAGAAACGGTGATCGAAAGCGAAAACTAAAGGTACTACTAAAAGTAGTACCGACGGCAGTCTAAAGCAGGTAGTACTAAAAGATGGTACAAAAAAAAGGAGAAGAAGAAGACCACTAAAATGAGAGAAAAATAATTAGAATACAAATACTGTACCTAAATAATTACGTACGTTGGACGGCCTTATTGCAAAAGCGAAAAGTCGGAGACGCAAATAAATTCCACAAACGGAAGTGGACAAACGCCGCTAACTTCTGTCGTATAATTACAGGTCCTCCCCAAGGAGATGCTAAAACAAATGCTCAATACGGACTTATAAAATTATACAACAAAACCAAGAGTGTTCACTTTACTCTTTTACAAGCTTCAAACAAACAATGAAAATCAAAATCATGCATACTACACCTGCTAGATAAGATAATCGACCCATTCAGAAATAGAAATAGACAAAGAATTAAAGCGAGTTGGAAATTAATTTCGAGAACCGGATAAGATTTTGCAGAAAACACAGAATAACTTCAAAACTGGAAAGCTACACGTAACAGTCTTTTACACAAAAAATCTTAAAAGCTAATCTTAGCGTTGAACTCAGGAGCCTTGAATTAATTCCAGGCCCAACAGTTTCTTAAAGCTTTAAACTTTTGAGCACAAACTTTTTTCACCTGGATTGCTTCTTGAATCAATACCTTCACCAGGTCTAAGTCAAAAACTAGTATGCAACAAATACAATCTCCGTAGAATATGCTTTAATTATTTTAATTTAATTTGCTTAAAAATTAATCAAGATATGAGCAACAGAAATCAAAATAATATTTAAATTTGAACCAAGATTTGAGATATTGTTTTGAAGTACTAATCGAAGAAAGTTTTAAGGTCCAAAGACAACTCCCATTACCTACATTAATTTAAAAATGCAGGTGTACTTACGATCTCAAAATCGGCGAAAAACAAACTAACTGCACGACACTTTTAAAACTAGCAACATTTTTTATCGAATTTGTGTATTTTTAAATAGCTTCACGTGTTCGTAGTAAAACGGGAATAATCATTTAGTTACAATAGTCCTATATATAACATATAATTCCAATTATAAACAACCATATTGTTCAGGAAATTTCGTTCTATAACAGTATTAAAACCCGCAAAGAGTCGCATGTACCCCAAACCAATAAGAATCGTTTCAGTTCATAACAAATATTTCATCAGTCAAGCACTCTGATTAATGCAAAATCGACTTCATTTTCTAGGCGTGAATTATCTACATAATTAGGTAACATTTAGATAATAGGAGTATTAAAATGCATTGATTAAAACGCTTCAATTAGCCTAAAAGTCATCGGTCTTACAATTAAATTAGACCTATACAGGTTAATAGTCAAATTTTTAGGTCTATTATATGTAAATCTATTGCATGTCGTGAACTCGTGCAGATAAAAATTTGTCACCTGAATAAAATGGTCGTTAGAGCAACCCTTTCGAAAAGATTTGTGTTAGGGAGAATCTTAAAAATCTTTTTGCCTTAATAATTTTTTTTATTCATTCAAAATTCGAAATTTACAAATAAATTCCGTATGAGCTTTTAAATAGTTTGAATGCGTGTAAGAAGTAAGAAGACCGTTTCAAGAATAAAAAGAGCCGGATGAGTTACAAATTTGTCGTGTACCTTAATTCTGCATCAGCTTATTTGGTTGACAAAAAAAACATGAATTTTCATTGGGGTTTTTGCCATCATACCAGCATCTTATTGGTGTGGTTGCACCTATTTTCAAAAAAAATTGCATCCATCACTAGAATGTGTAAATTGTTTAAAGTTTGTGAATTTAGTACAAAGAATTTTTTGTTTTTAGGCATTTACAAATCCTGAAGATTGCGCCAGGGACAAAATCAAACCCCGAACAGACGACAATGTCGAACGAGTTCGGAGGTATGCTAGAAGTTTGTCAATATTAACATGATTTAACTATTTTTCAGGGCCCATTTGAACGATTTGGAAAACATCCCAGCCTTCCTATTAGTGAGTTATGCATATATTTTAACCAACCCTTCAGTGACTCTGGCTACAAACTTATTCAGAATATTTACTGTAGCAAGATTTAGTCATACATTTGTTTACGCCATTTATGTTGTTCCGCAGCCTGCAAGAGCTTTTTCATTTTTAGCAGGCTTTGTGATCACTATTTATATGGCAGTTCAAGGAATAATACATTTCTTATAACTGTGTTAACTTTTTAATTCTTTATACATTGCTTATATAAAGATATATATTTAACCAGCATTCGTTTTATTTACCTGTAAAATTGTTTCGAACAAATCGTTACTATACCTACCCATCCGAGCGTGAAAATACATCGCAAAAAATTGTGTATAAATCGTCAGACATTTAAATGCAACATTTGATTGAATAATATTAATATATTGTTACGCCTCTGACTGCACAAAGTTTTCGTTTTAATATTAGCAATAAGGGAACATCCCTAATCTAAAAGGGAAGCTTTGTTTTCCCATCATAATTATTGTATGTATTAAACGGGTTACTACGATAAAATTGCGGTTTCCCATTCTCGCGTATTATAGGGTTATAACCTACAATTTTATTGAATGTATTCGTTTAAGCACGCATTTGCCAGGCCAGAAGGAATGTATGGTTAGCACGCATAGCCAATGAGAGACGTTTTGTAAGATACCAATGAGTTCATGAGTCTTAAACAAGGATTTGACTTTCAACTACCGGATGATAACGAGGCATAAAACGCAAGTGCGGGTTAAGTACGAAATGTACTTTTTGCTTTCCTTCATACCTGTTCAATTACCTTAATAATGCTTGGAGTTTCCTAATCGTGTAGGTTCAATGCACTTCGCGGCAAAAAATTGGCCCAATCATATAAGACCTCACGAGACCCTGATCTACCTGAACACGAGTAGGGGAAATACATCGACTCCAGCTATTAAGCCAATTAAACGTTTGCCATATTCTTAATTGCCATCCATAAGTATTTGACGGCAATAATTTGCGACTAAATTTGGAAGCGTAATAAATCACGCCTAGGGTTAACGTAATAATTAAGTCCAAATGGGAAAAGCAATAATTCCTAACAATTTGCCGCTCCAACAAATTGGCAGTTTCTACACATATAATGTTTAATGTTTTGGTAATTAAAAATGTTAAAAAGTTCGCTCTTTCTTTATAATAAAATTTTTTACCAATTGCGTCATACATATTTTATGCTTGTCATGTAGCTATTGTCTGGACCAAAAACATAAATTCTATTATTTAAACCAAAAATATCTTTCGGTTTCATATTTAAATGGTGCGGTACGTGTTATAAAACCGTAATAGATTTTGACACTTTAGAATATACTGCTAGCGACCCCTAATGACTTATTTCTATAGCTTACCTAACCTATTGCATAATACTTTAAAAGACGCATAATGCTTTAAAAGAAAACAAAATGTCGATGTTAGAACACGTTTTTCAAAACAATTACTAATATATTGTGTTTTTAATACAGTGTAATTGAAATTGTGGTTTTGTGAATATTTAACGAGATTTGCACCTGTTTGAAAAAGAATTTTATATAAATTATTTACCTTAATTTGCGTTGCTAAACAAATGGTTATTCCTACATTAAAGTTTCGCTAGGTAAGTCGTATTAGAACACATATTTGTAATTAACCTTTAAAACATTTACATTGTAGTGATTTTCGCTAACTTATTTAATACAGAGATTTTTTCCGTAAATCACACTTAAGTTGTTATAAACAATATCAAATCTATCTAAGCGTGTTTAATAATTTTCTCCGCTATCTAAAAATCGCTTTTATGATAAATATTCCAATTTTTACTCAAAATATCAATCCGTTTTAATTATATGAATTGATAAAATCCTATCTTAAAAGCAAACAATTGTTATGACCTCGCTTAACTAATAAATATGCATAGCTAACAGTCTACATTTTCGGTAATATCTATTTTTAACTTAATTTCCATTCTCTTTTACGATACTAATATGAGCTATGTGCATGCAAACTTAGATAAAACCAACTTTGCTATTGAAAAATTGAAAATGCAATCAAATCATTTCTTGTCTAATACAACTGAGTTCTCTCAAAAACTAACTTTTAATTATGCCTTATGTAAATTGCAAAAAAGACTAATATACAACTATACAACAAAAATAATTCAAAACACTTCAACTAACACCAATCAAACACCCCAATACAAAATATTTCGATAAGGTAACTCCAAAAATAGAACATATCTTTAAAAATTTTAACAATAAATAACCCTTTTTCAAAAACTAAAGACAAAATCACTCCTTCAGAACTAAGAAACGCCATATACCAATTAAATTGTTCAAATTGCCTTAATACTTACATTGAACAAAGTTCACAGAGTCTCAAACAACGAATCATACAACACAAAAGTGATATACGCATAAAACCAAATGCAACTGCTCTGACCACACACATAACAAAAACAGACCACTATATAGATTTCAACAATCCCAAAATCCTTCATATTGAAAATAAAAAATCTAAACGCAAATTTCTTGAAATGTGTTACACCTATCAAAATTCCAATACACTCAACAAAAAAGACAGACATTGGAGACCTGAGCTCTATATATACTTACCTTTTAAACCTAAATAAACCAATAACAAATAACTAAATTACACATAACACCTTCTCACAATCATACACACAAACTAATAACACAACTAAATAAATCTGACATTGCCAGATTGAGAACAAATATTCCCTTCGTGAATATCAGATAACAAATTGCACCATTATATATCATAAACCCTTACCTGATGTTACAAGATCGAGAATTTCTTATTAACGATGAAAGCCCAAGGTAAAGTTGGATGGAAAACGGCTTGAGGAAAAGAAAAACTCTTTAGACATAAACGGCTAGTAGAGTGTTAGCTCTGGGTAGATCATGAGCTTGGGTCATGGGTTGTCAAACGGCCAAAATATAGATAATTAGCGCCACCGTATTTTTCAATACAACAACCTACAAAAATTATCTGTGCTTGTATTAGGGGAATGCGGAAACCTTATATCTACACCACTACTATAGCCACAAAACCTGAATTTCACCGTCGTAAAGCACTTACCAAAATCTCAAATATATTACAGTCCCGTCAACGCGGTACATGTGACACAAATGACAGTTGCTAACGATATTCGATAATGTAAAAATTGACGCGCAAATTTAGATGACGTCACACAATATGCAAATTAGGGCGACGCGATTTACGATGTATACAAATTTTAGGAAACCCCTAAGGCGTACTTACGTGAACAAGTAGAGCTTCAATCAGGATCACTCCATGATAGCGGCGGCTTTCATCAGGATTACTCCATGCTAGCGGCTGCGGACTCCGTGGATTCGTTATTTCTCGGGTCGTGGATCTTGAGCCAGGTTGCATCCAAATTCCAATTTGGTTTTCTTTCTATATGTAGGGAACGACAGGAACGGGTTTATAGGGAACGATAATCAAAAAAGGCAAAAAAGGGACCTACATAACCCAAAAAGATACGATAAGATACCACACAACCACTCTTCTTCGCGTTTCAGAGGCAAGTCCCTACGCGTCTTTCCGGAAATTCCCCACTTTCCTCTTCCCCCACACGCGTTGACGCGAATCTTGCGCAACGCACTTCTGACGTGACGGAAATACGCGCAACAAGTCTTTTTAAATTTATGCCGCGAAATTCTCACATATTAACACTTATCTAAAAATGTCTAGTGCCGATTTCGGCACGTAACAAATACTAGATGTCTCGACTCAACCTGTGAACAAACAAATGCACAACATGGACACCGTTTGTGTCCTCAAAAATATTTACCATAAATAATTTAATAGAATTTAAGTTCCAAAAGTATACACCCAGGGTATTTGTTATCATTACACACAATGTTCGCTCATGAATGACCTATAAATCTTACTTGAATTTTGAATAATAAAAGAGATATGCAAAAATGGATTCTATTTGATTAAATTCCTTGATTTGTTTTAACATAATCTTTTTCAACTAAAATTTTTATAGAACAGAAAATTAATAAGATTTTGTATTCAAAAAACATAAAGATCTCTAAATTGAATATTTCATAATAAATTTTCTAAAAAGTTTGAGCTCTCTTAATAATTCATATTACGTATTTTAATCTTTAGCCATCTGTAGTACTACGTTGACTTCACATTTAAATTTAATTATTTAAGTTCTCATAAAATTGCATTTTTCAACATAGAGTTAGTTTTACTTAATATTTATAAAAAGAATTCATCACGTTGTTTAAGAATCAAAGTACATGACCTCAAAATTACTAAAGATATTTTTAAATTAGCGTAAAATAACATGTGATATTTAAATTGGACAGCTGAATATTTTTTGACATCATATGTCACTAACAACTTTTTCAGTTTAGTTAACACTATCCGTTTGTGAAATAATTATGATAAGCAAACTGCATAGCCATCTTTAAAAATTATGCAAGGTTACAAATTTATTACGGAATCTTTCTTTTACTAAATAATTTTTAAGTTACTTTAATCAAGGTAAAGCTTCAACCTTCTACCTTTCGTATTACGTTTAAATAATTATAAATGTGACTAAAGACTAAGTATCACTCACGTGTGGAAGTACAGTACGACCAAAAGAAATTGAACTATGACATAAGATGTGGGATAGTCCATAACCATCTGAGATGCACAAACAGGAAACACATGATTACGAATGAATTTATCGCTGGAACTATGAAGAATCTTCTGAACAAAACATAATTTAACCAAACCAATTCCTTCTATAAATTCTTGTATTTCAAATCTCAAACTAAATTTTCTTTTCAGCATTAAATACGGCAATTACGATATTAACGAAATCCGTGATATAATTCCATGATTTTAACTGTATCTATACTATTACCTACGTCCATGATATTAACTCCATGATATTGCACTAAGAGGAAAACATTAATAAAATGTATTTAATTAATTATACCAACTGTTTTAATGATGGGTTAAAACAATTATATTTTCTTGCGGACTGTGTTACAGGCCATGTGCCTGTCTAACATCTTGATTTTCCTACGCCGCTGATAGCAGCTTACCTGTTCAGACGCTGATAGAAAAGTGACACGGAATGACAACTCGACGAAGCTTATTGTAGGAACTTAGACCTCAAGAGCAAAGGAGCGCATATGCTATTGTAAATTTTATGAATTATTTTTAGTGATCGAAAATTTATAAATTATATTTTTATTTTATTGCGATATTATTTTAGATTAATAAGCGAAGTGTAACTGCGTAAAAAAATACGTTACAAGATATGATTGACAAAAATGCTAAACGTAATTGAAAGTTAGGCTTGTATATAGTTCTGTACACGATTTAGATTTGTAAAATTCCCAATTATAGTCATCGGTCTCGGTGGCGTAATTGGTAAACGCACAGTTCCAGCAAAACTGAGATGCAGGTTCAAATCCTGTCCAAGATCTTATATTTTCCTTCTTTCAATTACTAGCTTGATATGAAATGATCATTTGGGCTTTGCATAAAAGTCTAGGTTATTATTTCATCTTATTAATTGCAATACGTTAGTATTTATCAACTTACCTTGTGTAAAAAAAGCTACCTAATATATATAGTGAATAAGATGAAATAATAACTTAGACTTTTATGCAAAGCCCAAATGATCATTTCAAATCGAGCTAGTAATTGAAAGATGTAAAATATAAGGTCTTGGACAGGACTTGAACCTGTATCCTGGTTTTGCCGGATAGTATTTAATAACATACCTTGTGTAACTAACTACCTAATATATATATATATATATATATATATATATATACAGTGCTTCCCAAAAGTAACGGATATATTCGATTAAATGATTATTGACAATTTCTGAGTAAAAAGCTCTGACACGTCCATTTTTATTTTTAAATTGTCATTCAATTATGTAATTTTTAACCCCCACCCTTCAACCCCTAAGCGCTAGCATCTCCTACTTAAAAATTTTAAATAGTAATGTACCCATTGTGATACCTCAATTAATAGCATTTTTCATGCAGAAATAAAATTTTGCAAAAAATTCTAAATCATAGCACACAACATAAGTTGGCTTCATTTAACTTTTTAATTAATAGATTATTGAATTTCCCTTTAAATAAAAACAGATTTAATAAGAAATCTGCTCTTATTAAACAAATAGCGAATTACAATTGTTTCTCTTCTGATATTATAGATAATCTTTTTAGAAAGTGTAAAAATAGAATCAACATCCGTAAATCAACGACTTTGCAATCGACCACCTCTAACGACAATGTTAAATATTTTAAACTTCCGTTTCACAAAACCACAAAGGGTCTTGATCAAATATTCAAACAGATTAATTTCAAAATTGCTTTCAGTAATACTAATAAAATTATAGATTTGCTAGGTAATCCAAAAGACAAAGTGAAAAAATTGCAAAAGTCGGGGATTTATGAAATTAGTTGTTCAGGGCCAGAGTGTTTTCAAAAATATATTGGTCAGACCAATAGGAATAAAACAACAAGATTTAAAGAACACATTGCTCACTTCAAATATGGTAAATACAAAAGGTCTCAGGTCGCCAAACTAATTTTTGAAACCAGCCACCCCGTTAAACTAGAAAATGTTAAATTGTTAAAAGCGGTACCAACGTTTTCCTTCTTAAATGCCTATGAATCAATTAAAATTGTTAAACATAAAGGACCCTCTCTTAAACACTGATAAAGGGCCCATAAACCCATCTGCCTTGCTTTCATTATTGGTCAACAACCAATGAGAAAGCAAGATTAATTTGGTTCCCCTTCAGCAGATTTAGAATTAGTAGATTTTAGTTATAACGTTACAATTTCTTGTTTTTTGTAGAGAACACCAGCCTGCGGGTGAGGAGAATATCCTCGAAAGTGTTTAAAGCAACATTATAATAAATTGTATGTTGGGAAGGTTCACTACTACTTTAATTGAAAACTCCTACTGATCATGACCACATGGTGGTCGAAATACGTATCTAGTATTTTAAATATTTTTTGTGGTTAAGGGTTTTTTATTCATTTTTATTTTACTGTATCTTAGTCTTTCTGGGACCATGCGTTTACTAATTACGCCACCAAGACCGATGACGGCAATTTGAAAATTTACAATATATATATATATATATATATATATATATATATATTAATAGGAAGAATAATCCACATTTGGAATGCAAATGAATGCTTAATATATATTAATAGTTATTAAGATGAAATTAAAACCCAACTTTGTATTTTAAAGTTGAATTACCATTTCAAATCGAACTAGTAATTGAAAACCACTAAAAGAACGGCTACAGCAGGATTTGAACCTGCAACCTCTGATTCTCCGGATCAGTGCTCTAACCAATTGAGCTATCTAGCCTAATTGTTTAGATGATGTTATACTTAATACTACTGAAGCTTGGCCCTTGTTCGATTTGAAATGGTAATTCAACTTTAAAATACAAAGTTGGGTTTTCAGTTCATCTTAATAACTATTAATATATATTAAGCATTCATTTGCATTCCAAATGTGGATTATTCTTCCTATTAATAATAATATAATTACATGTTTGTATTATTCCGAACGTTGCAAAAATGGGATGATCAAGTTATTAGTACATGAATTATGTATATAACTAGATTCAATTTCCTTAAATGCAAGACGTAATTGAAAATCGTTAACAAGGGCCAAGCTTCAGTAGTATTAAGTATAACATCATCTAAACAATTAGGCTAGATAGCTCAATTGGTTAGAGCACTGATCCGGAGAATCAGAGGTTGCAGGTTCAAATCCTGCTGTAGCCGTTCTTTTAGTGGTTTTCAATTACTAGTTCGATTTGAAATGGTAATTCAACTTTAAAATACAAAGTTGGGTTTTCATTTCATCTTAATAACTATTTATATATATATATATATATATATATATATATATATATGTATATATATTGTTATATTTTGGTCTATATTGAGTTATAGAGAACCCTTTTATAATCAATTACCACCTATTTTGTATTGTTTATTCATGATTACAGGATTGATCTTTCTTTTTTTTTTTATCTTAGGACAATTATGACAATTGCAATCGAATACACAAGCATTCTTCAAATAATTGTATCTGTTATATATACTGTGATCCTACCTTATTAGTGATAGGCGTAATATCTCTATCTGTCACTCCTTGTCTTATTTTAGAGCCTTGTTGAGTTATGCCACACAATTTATCTTTAAATATTTTACACGGCTGCTACACTTAATTATTTTACAGGGCCGTCAAACACGTGGTGGAATCTACCTAGGGTGGGTCCGTCCTAAGCAAACACCTCTCAACTAGACACCCAAACAAATATTCAAGGATTTTTTTCAAAATAATTTTAAAAGCCAAAAGTATTCCCAAACACTAGTTCCACTTTTATAAATTTGATTAAAGCACTGCGTAGATATTAAATACTAATACCTGGAATCCAGATACAAGCGCCGCCTTCCAGCCGTCCTGAAGCCAAGTGACCAACTGCAGGCACCTCCTGTAAATAATAAGTAACTCGAGCAACTGGTAATCTCCAGACTATAAAACTACTAATATTTCTACAAATTTTATGTTATACAAATACTCAGATAACTCCAATTCCACTATGCTTTCGTCTTCAAACAATAACGGTACAGACCAGCACTCCCTCTTTTAATTAACTTTTATTCGCCGTAAAACTGCTACTATTTGCTATCTCCAGGTACAACTTGACTTTCAAAACTTTCTCGTAACTTTTAAATGTAATAAAACTCATAACAGTACAAAAACACGTCTATTTTTCAGTAATATCAATTTGAAGTCCCTTTTTAAATAAAAACCGTCTTCTTCTGTTTCCGTTGCCATGACAACTATCTCTACGCACACTATGTAATTTATAATTATTAATAATTGATTAATAATACAGTTGTTTTCTCTAGATACATTCATTTTCTAGATGGTTTGTAATCCAGTGATTTATGTATATTGAACTTTTTACAATATTGAAAATAGCTAACAAACTTTGATGGTTCAGCTTTTAAATTGTACGCAACAGACATTTATGTCTTATTCGGTAAACGTCCTGTCATTACATAACCAATCTTTAATTGTTAAAACATATTCAAACTGAAATTGATTTACAAATTTTACGGGAGTATCACTTAACTCCTTAAAATTTTAAAAGCGTGCAGTATACCAAGCAATTTTGATATTTGTTTTACATTCAAATGGTTCTGAAAACGCTAACTCCAAATTAAATTTCATATACGTGCAACCATAACAATTAAAATACGTATACAATGCAAACTTATCAACTAGCTTAGCCTGGTCTATGGCCGGTATATGTTGTTGAATGCAATGCAGTTTCAAAAGCTTTATAAATTTATAAACGTGGAATAGTTGTTGTTAATTTATAAACCAAAAATACCTGAAAGAAAATACTCAAACAAAACCAAATATACCCCCATTCTAGCAAAGTCGTTTCGAAGCCCTATTTAAATATTTTATAAGCTCACCCCTTCTTGACAGTATAATATATATATATATATATATATATATATTATATATATATATATATATATATATATGATAGTTATTAAGATGAATGAAAACCCAACTTTGTATTTAAGTTGAATTACCATTTCAAATCGAACTAGTAATTGAAAACCACCTAAAAGAACGGCTACAGCAGGATTTTAGTGGTTTTCAATTACTAGTTCGATTTGAAATGGTAATTCAACTTTAAATACAAAGTTGGGTTTTCATTTCATCTTAATAACTATTAATATATATTAAGCATTCATTTGCATTCCAAATGTGGATTATTCTTCTCTATATATATATATATATATATATATATATATATATATATATATATGTATAGTTTGATGTACATGTAGCAGAGGGAAGTTCGATGGAATGTAACGACGAGGTTTGGTTGGACCACACCTTCAGAGGTGACGGTGCAAAAGGCGTACACCAGGTAACAAAATTTGTTTCTTTTGTTATTGTTTGAACATTTTGTGCTGTTATTTTGTGCTAGAGTGATTTGACCTATTGGGTGTATATTTTATGAACATAAAAGCTAATTTGAAGGTTATATGAAAAAGACAATTTGAGTTTACTATTTAAAAGTATAAATATATGACGTATAATTTGATGTAAAGAGTAAACGGGTCTTTGGGCTTGTGGAAAACAAAGATGCGATTTATTTTTGCATTTAGAGTAACATGGTTTATACTGAGCTCACCATAGACCAGAGTAAATTTCAATTTAGGGTTTAAAGGTAGGCCCATCTACTTGAACTATATAAAAAAATGTTGAAATAAAATTAATTCATTAAATTAAAAACAGTTAATGGTTGATATTGTAAAATTTCATGATGTTGTTGATATTCAATTTTGTAAATGTTGAGCTAGTAACGTAAATTTTTGATTTGTGTGAATAAATAAGGTTGTATGTTTTGTTGAATTATTTGAGTAGTAAGTTTATTTGGTAGTCTAAGTGAGAAAGAGTGAGAATAGGATAGGTAAGTATCTCTGAAGAAGCTGGAAGCAGAGCTAGCCGTGCTAAGCAGATTTAGAGGAGCTTTTTCAGGAGATATTATAGTTTAAAAAAAAAATTTAACTTTCGTAAGAACTTAATGCCGAGTACACAACAATTTTATGGTGCCCAATTCGTGGGGTGAGAATAAAAAGGGTTTCTTTAACGAAATCCACTCCAATTTTATGACGGCCCAACGCTCGATTTTAGAGCTAATCCACTGCAATTTTATGGCTCCCAACGCAAGGGCTCGAAGATAATCCGAAAATAACACTGCAATATATATATATATATATATATATATATATATATATATTCTGCCTCTATAAGACGAATTTCTTGAGTTATTTGCCGTTTTAAATCGTCAAGATTTTCTGGCCTCGTGATATAAATTTAGATTTTAAATAACTCCACAGAAAAAATCAAGTGGGGTAAGATCTGGCGACCTAGCTGGCCACTCTATTGGCCCTCGCCTACCATCCATCTACTTGGAAGGTTAGCATCTAGAAATTCACAAACATGACGCGCGAAATGATGCGGTGCACCATCTTGTTAAAACCAAACCCTATTAAGGAGATCTGAATTCTCTTCATCGGGTTCAAGTGCAACAAGAGCAGATAGTAAATCATTTTGAAGAACATTGAGGTATATTTCTCCAGTGAGCGTGCCATCGAAAAAGTATGGTCCTAATATCCTGTCGCCTGTTATTCCTACCCACACATATACATTTTGAGGGCATTTAGTGTGAGTTTCTCAAATCTAGTGAGGATTCTCTCGACTCCAGTAACGACAATTTGGCCGATTAACATCTCAATTTACAGTGAAACTTGCTTCGTCGGAAAATACAACGAGACGATAAAAATCGGATTGTTTACTTGCATGTGCATAACCACTTCACAAAATTGTCTATCACAATATTCTTCGTTCAGTTCTTGAACTGTTTGAATTTTGTAGGGATTAAACTTTTCCTTCTTTAGAATATTATGCACTGAACTCTGACTAATTTCGTTTTCCACAGCAAGTTTTACACCACCAGTTTCCAAAAATTTTTGGTTATTTTTCCAATCGTTCAACGCGTTATCTGACGATTTGGGTATTTTGCATTGAACAATGCGCACACATCATTGTGAGTCCTTGTTAGATTACGATAACCAAGATAAATTAAAATTTTAATCCTACCAGTTTCAGTTAAATTAACCATAAATTCAAAACATCAAACTACAAAGAACTAATGCAAATTCTACGAATTTTAACAGTTTTGTTGATCATTCGTCGGTTATTGAACAACTAGTTTAACAGTTGAATGCAATAGGTAACTAGATATTTTTTGAATAAAAGGTAAGTATTAATATTTCAATATTGCAAACGGAACGCCAGGTAGGTTTTTATATGGGTTAACTTAATTCTTAGAAAAATCAATATCTCGGAAAGTACTCGACGAAGATTAAAAAGTAAGACATTTTTGAAAAGAGGACGAAATAGGTTTTCTAACGATGTCACTTGACCCCTATTGCTATTTAAGATTTCAAGGGTTGATTTCACCCTACCTTAGGGGATGAATCTATGAATCTACAGAGCTAAAACTATAAGCAATAAAAGCGCAAAAAATCTAAAATTGGCGTGTTTTTGGAGTTTTCATAAAAATATGTCGTTTTCATTTTATTATTAGGGATCCGGACTTTACGATCGCACTATATGTATTAAAAAAATAATGGACTAGTCAGTAGTATTTTAAAATAAACATAAAAAGTATTATATTGTTTTTGGGATGTAGTCCAAAAATAAAACCAAAATTGAATAGAATATTTAATCAAACACTTAACGTTTCGACAACCATTTTTTGTCTTTTTCAAAAACTACAAATGGAAAACAGAATGAGCAATATACAGGGTGTAACAAAATAAGTGTAAAACATTTCAGGGGATGATTCCTCATCGTAAAAGAGATAGGGTCTTTTATATAAAGAAACTTCATTGGAGCATCCCTTGTTAAGATACAGCCCCTTAACATAAAATTTGTTTTTCTTTTTTTTTACAAACACTAAAAAAGTTACAAAATTGAAATTATAGTGACATTTTTTACTATCAAAAATACACTTACTCAGTAATTTATTTAGTTTACCCCATGGTTGTAAAGGGGGTGGAAAACGCAACCCCTAAAATTTATTCCTAATGTAACTTTTTGTCTTATTATTTGTTTGCCATTTAAAAATTTATTTCCAATAGCTTACTTCATTCTAAACAAAAAATGTCTTTTGAATTTTTTGCCCAAAATTAACCAGTTCGCAGAAAAAAATTATTTTACAAACAACTACATAGATACTTCGTCATAAATGCGAACTGGATTATTATTGTTATTTTGTAGTTACTACCTGCATCAAAGTATGATTAAAGATGAATAAACAAAACTAATTTATTAATAACAAAACATACAACATGTAGAAATCATAGTAAATGTTCACTATGTCCACCTTCAGTCATTACACATGCGTCTAGACGTCAGCGCATTGAGCCACGTATTCGCTCAAATATTCCTAGAGTCTCTCTAATTACCCTGCACACATCGACGGTTTCTTAAGTCCTCTACATCGCGAACAGGAGAAGGATAAACCAAACTCTGTAAATTTTGGAATCTAATTAATTGTTCTTGGGGTATATTACATTTAGATAAATCATTACTTCACATTTTTTTCATACAAATGTTCTCATGTAAATACGTGAAAATTTGAATGTTCTGTATAAAAAAATCAAGTTCTTTCAAATGAAATCGTATATACGGGGATTATATTTAAAAAATGGTTGATATAAATGTTGTAATTAGAAAATCATAAAAAGGAAAACAATTAGAAATATAAATAGATCAGAGGTATCACTATTTAAAAAATTGCTATTTATAAAAAATAATATTACTCTCGTCATTTGGTCCTGGCTATACAACCTGTGAAAAATAAAACAAATATTATGTAATAAGCACCTACAATATTTTTAGCTTATATTAAAGCTACATATTCGGTAAAAAACATTAAACTTATAATTATGTGGAAAAGGATACTTATATCAAAAACGTATATAACCTTCAAAACAAGTTTGGTGGTTCTCGTATTAACTACATTTTCCAAGTTTCAAAATATGTTGTTTAGAACAAAAAGTTTACTGGTTTCCATTAGACGATTTAACAAATTCAACGATCATTTAAACAGTTACCATATTATATATTATTAAATGGCTCAAGTAGTTTCTGAGATGAATAAGGAAGAAGTACTGTTACGCACGTATCTATTTTATACCTGCGTACTAATTTTAAAAATGATATTAATGAGTATATTCACTAGCAGTCTTAGAATAAAGAAAAAGGTGCGTATTAAAACCTAATATATTTTAAATATATTTGTGAATGTTAATTAGTTATTTAGTAGCTATAAATAATTGTTATAGTCGAAACCATGAAAGAAGTCGTCTGCGTCATCAATTGTATTCATACAAATTAAGTCGAAAATTTTAAGTCAATCTAGCATCTAGTTCATAAATACCCAATAAATATTCAGATTCGGAAGTTTCTGTCAAGCTTCGCACATCTGCAAACCGTAATGAAACATGGTTGCCAATAATATTTTATTTTCATAGAGATAGTTGCTTTAACTAGTTTTAAATTGACGTCCTCTTGTTTTACGAGTTTAATGAATTCAGTTAAAATAAAACGCATTTTCATAAATTGAACTACATATATTGATCTGAATAGAAACGTACAATAACTGCAATATAAAATATTTACGGCAGCTGCATTGAAATCTTTCTCGGTACGATAACTTTGGCAACCGCGCTTTATGGAAAAATTAACACTTTGTCTTGTTTAGATTCTAATAAAATGACTAATGACATCTTACACCAAACACTTAATTTTCATTAATTCTTTTAAAACTTTAAAACGTATATTCCATTTACAAAAAACCAAGAAAGATATCCTATTTTAAAGAAAAGGCATAATTTTCCAAAGGTTATACTGTTAAGTATATATAAAGTTCAAAACATACGGACATGTACTCTTCTCTGTCGTTTTCCCAGATGAACGTGTTAAAGTATGCTACAAATCGTATTACTATCTTTATCATATATATTAGTTAAGCTTTTAAATAATCTTAAACGTATGTTTTGAATTAAGTTAGACTCCTATCACGTAAGGACTTCTTTCGTGGTTCCTACTATAAATATTTTCGTCTAGGATGATTATAATACAAATAGGAGCAAAGGTCAGAACGTAACGCAATGACAGAGCATTTATTGAACTAACGGAACTCCAGTTACAGGATACACGTAATTCAAATGAAATAAATTAAATTTAGACATAATAAACCCATAATAGCGTGAATAAATCGCAAATTTCAAAACAAAAATCAACTAATATACACGAAAAATTGAGCTTAGGTGTTAAAAAAAATGGAACAATTCGCACCAAAAATGCAAATCCGTAGAAAAACTGAAATCGTTTACAATGTGTAAATTTTCAGGGAAAACTTCCGCGTGGGTGTGAATAGGACACTAAACTGTGAATTCTTCCATAAAAGTTTAGAACTAGCATAAGTTGAAATTGATCAAAAGTCTAGATTCTAGAACCATAAATTGCTTTTAAGTTATGTAATACATTGTATACTGGAAGATTGGGCACATTTTATTTATAAAATTTAGCGTACAAAATATGTTTCATGTACCATTTACGGAGTTAATAAAAATACAGAGGTTTTATATATACGTCGCAAAAATGTAAATCTAAGCGTGCAAAGTCAGTTGAAAGTACGTATTTTCAACCAAAACTACAGTACAAAATAGTGGCAGGTGACTTTACAATATATAAGGCAAAGAACTATCCGTAAATAGAGATAGACATACATTAATTTAATCACCTTGCTAATTACACGCAGTTCTTTGTCTCTCGTGCCACTCACCCAACCACGTAATCGCTAATTAATTTTATTAACATTTCCACTTAAGACTCGCGCTCAACCCCTTTTATTAACTCTTTATATAGACTTGTTTCCCATGTCAGCACATCTAGTAACACTGGTGTGATATATTTCGAATTTACCGCTGACAGCATTTTGCAAACAACACGTCTTTAACACCTTCACTAGATGGCAGTGAAGCTAGCAGCTAGAGTTGGAAGCCAAAACCACGCTTCTTCAATTAGCCACGCGTGCGTGCGTGTCCGCGTGTGTGTGTATGTGCGGGTTTGAGGCATGTGTTGTGTGTGTTGTGTTTGTCATGTTGATATCCGTGTTACGTTCCCCCTCTAGACCAGGACATCGGCAGCCGGATATCCCAGTGGTCAAGGAAGAACGCTCAGCGAATATTGCCTTATCTGTCCGGACCATCGGCAG
The DNA here is from genome assembly GCA_036346225.1 of Platerodrilus igneus. Taxonomy (NCBI): domain Eukaryota; kingdom Metazoa; phylum Arthropoda; class Insecta; order Coleoptera; family Lycidae; genus Platerodrilus; species Platerodrilus igneus. The sequence continues at coordinate 869,159 of JARFIW010001358.1, forward strand.
CCGGAAATCCAGATGGTGAAAAGACAATGTAAGTGTGTGAATAGGTGTTTGTGTTTGTACAGTGTTTGAAAGGTGTTTGTGTATGTGTCTGTGTTTGTGTGTTATTTGTATCCACCTTACATTCCCCCAGTACTAGGACCATCGGCAGCCGAAAATCCAGTCTTCGGGAAAGAATGCTTAGCAGATGTACTTGAAGTGTGTTTGTAATGTTAATTTGTGTTTATGTTTGCCGTGGTTACTAAAAGCGTGGATTGAATTGCTCTAATTTTGTACAGGCTTGAACTTATACTATTGCATTAAAAACTAGGTTCTTTCAGAAGAAAGGATTTGTTTGTTGTATTATTTGCCTCAGGTATGTGTAACTTTGGTTCTTAAAATATAGCGTTAGTAAAAAGAAAAGAAATTCCCTGTTCTCTTGCTTAAGATTAACTTATGCTATTACTGTTAGCTATTATTTGTTAGAGACTGGGTTGCTAATATGTAGGAGCATGTTAATTCTACATATTAAGGGGTTGGTTTGTTTCAAAGTCGGGTTAATACTTTGATCTTGTTGCTTCTAGTCATCAAGAGCGGAGCTCTTGGAATTCCAAAAGATACGTCTCCGGTTTTCGGGATAGAGCCCCGGCCCGAGGAGCGGTAGTACTTTTATGTCTCTGTATGGGTAGTTTTGTTTGTGTCCTTTATCCGTAAGATAAGTTTATTCACAATAAACTATTTAGATATATAACGCACTAACACGTGGACATATTATACTCAAACCGATTTTATTCGAAACAATCGAGATTCCGAGCACTAAGATTGCAAACCGCAGTACCCATTTAATAGTTTTAGTTAACTCCATTCAAGACTCGCTTATTTATACTATGCATTAGACCTTATTCACCACACACTGCACGATTCTCGATTCGCAGTGTGACCGCGTTACATTAACTCACTTAATCCTATTTTCAATCTGTCCTCCGACAATCAGGCTTGCACTACCACAGATCTACACAGTCACCGTTAAACTTCTTTATTTCCAACTTGTAACATATTTTATATAACACGTCTTAAACCTAAAATAAACAGGATAGTTTAACGTATTATAATGGTAATGTTGACGATACAAATACGTAAACAAACTTTATCAGAATATATGTTAATAGATACATCCTAGATAACATCTATAACCGTTGTAACAGAGTCGGCGAATCTGGGATAGCCAAATCTCTAAACTGCAAGCGATTCATTGCAATTTTTAAACTGAATGAAACTTTAAAATTTCCACGTCAATAAATTGCATGCAATCATTAGACAGAGAAATAATGCACTGCTCCCTCTAATACGTTTGAACCCATTCTTACCTCCGTCGTATTTCGCACATTTTATATATACAACAATTTTCGAAAACTACGTTTTCATCAAACGAATCGCATTTTAAACCAGATCATTTTCAACATTTACATGACTGATGCACGCAGTAGACAATACATTCACCATGACGTTTCGAACTCTCATATTATAAATTCAATCAATATTTATATCATTTGTTCAACAACCATCATATGGTTTAAAGCTGTACTCACTGCATTTGAATCAACCATTCTGTCAAGCAACATTATTCCAGTAGTCTATTTTACACCTTAATCGACATGTTTTGAGCTGAGCCATAAATGGCGCAATTCGAAATCTTCAGACGTACACTTCCAATCGAAAAGATATTGATCGAAAGCACGACATCACTATCAGCAAACACGTATGAAATTCAACACTACCATATAATCAAATACCCAACGTTACTAACATCAATGGTGATAATTTGCAGAGGAATTCGCTAACGTAATTGACATCCATACAGTTTGCACGTTGATATACCATTGTTACACATCACGCATAACGTCAACTTACAGAACACTAATTTAATTTACAATCGACATACTTTGCAACATTAGGAACATGAGCTCAAGCATTTTATGCCAGGCACGTCGCACAATAGATTATTGTATATCGTCGACTGACAAAGACGAATATTAGTTTGTTATGCACGGGATTACCGTAATCCGTTAACCAAAGCATTTTAGAATTGATAAACATTCTCAGCGTATTTTACATATATGCTAAGACAATTATAGGTTTCTCAGCTAACCCTCGAATCGTTTAAAACAAAGAATCGACATTGAACGTCATTTGAAACCTTTCCACATACAATCTTTAATCAATATTCTAACCGATCGTTGAGATTACCAACTATATTAGATTTATTCCGATAAATTTAAATCAGGTTTAAACTTCACAAAACCTTTAATAAATTTATTCAAAACCATCAAAAACACCTTTGCATTTTATTTAGATTTAGTCGATAAAGGTTAAACTCAAAAATATTTATTTAAATTGTTAAAATTTTCATTGGAATCCAAAAATGATTAACCAGGTATAAACAAATTACGGCACAGAAAGTGGTTTGATAATTTTAATGTAGTTCAATAAGACGTAAATTCAAATAATTATGCGAAATGTACAAATGATTAAACCGTCATTGTGCGATGACGTCATGACTAATTATTTAATCAAAAGCACTTTCATAATTGCAGATTATACTCATTGCGATCGACGACGTCTACCAATTCATCATGTATACAACACATTATGACTTATGCGACAAATTTTCTATGCATAACGAAATGACGCAAAAGTTCATTTTATATTTTGTAAAGCAGTCGTTATAGTGTAATAGTAATATCAATTTTCAGTCTTTGGTTTAAATTTCGTGAGGACTATCGACAAGAAGAGCAGTCTTAGTTTGAATTTGCAACGCAGAAGAAAATTACGTTAATTCAAAACTGTTAATCAACATTTTCAGAATGAACATCTATTGCGTGCAGGTGCGAAAATGTTTTACTGATGTGATGCCATAAAACACGAAGCACATCGAGACGGATTTCAGGAGGAACTAAAATTACAGCAATCGAGTGACACGATTTGGAAACAACGACCGCAACGCATAAAGAACGTAAACACGCACAGTTCATGAACGAACCGTAACATTTGACCCAAAACCTCGTACCTTCGACATTCACAAATCTATTAGATGTCGACAGAGCGATGTATCAGCGCTCAACGTTTATATCCTACTTACATACGCACTGTAGCAAACAGAATCGACAACTTGCGTTTTATTTAATACACCGTTTCGAAGATTGATGAATTGGAATTATCATGACATTTAGCCATTTTGTATCAACGTCCAACCGATCATTAAAGAAACGGAAAGCTCAATTTACCAGATGTCGCACGGAAAGATAATGATGTTCACCGCAATGTACAGCAACAGAGTGACATTAATTTGCATCAGAACCACCAACAGCAGTTGAACGATTTGAATCGGTCATTCCACGATACGAGCGATGTTTTTCAAAGACCAAGATAACACATACACTTTGTTTTCATACGTTTATTGTTCATCACAGAACAGACTCAAGTCAATGTATGAGTTTAACAAAGACGATTCGATTAATATTGTAAAACGTTTATAACCACCGTTACATCAACCACAGATAGATCGAATTAGAACCGATCGGTATTACACCGAGCCATATCACGTATATACCGCATTACACGAATTCAGACGAAGATCAGGAGTCGAAGACGTGTTGCACTCCGAAGCAGTCAGATTCACACGCGCATCATCGACAGAGCAAAGAGACAGCGTGCATCATCTCGATAAACAATTAAACCGTGCAAATACAGCAATGCAAATTCACAGACGGAAGAGACGAAAGAAGATCAAACAAAGCCATTTGAGAATGAATTGCAAAAAATGTCATAACTCGAGCAGAATCGTTCTGATACACCACCCGAAGAACAACACAGAGTCGACAACGATGCGGCGTTGCACACCCGAAACAGATGGCACCATGGCGCACTTTGATCGCAGTTGCACCGCCGATTCATCAACCATCGCATACCAAATGAAATTATCTCATAATAAAGCGGAAACAGAACGACAACGAAGCATTGAATTTGAAATCAAATTGTTCGCATTTGCATTTTGACAGAACATCGAAAATGAAGCGAAAAACATCAGAAGCATAAAATTTATCAAACACCAACCATTTGACGGCAAGAATCGGCAACAAATAGCGCAAGATAAAACATACGATCGCGATGCGAAAGATCAGAACAGACGTTTCGAGAAAGAAAGACAACTTAAATCACAAAAGAGATTAAAGTTACCGACGAACAAAGCGAGGATTACGAAGATCCGAAATTCCAAAGCCACTTTCGAAATCAGATCAACGAACGTGACAAATGACACACATTCACGCGAGTGCGTGCATGCGATTGAAACAAAATATATTTCAGTGAAGCGTACTAATTTGAACGAAATATAATACGCACGTGGCTTTATCATTTACATAATTAGAATACGAAGCATAAATCTTTATGCAAGAAGTCAAACAAAAAATTTACAAGCGAGTCAAACACACGTCATTTCATGACTGTACCGAACGTAGCGCTGATCACGAACACAGACGAGCAACAGCTGGAATATTGAACCACATCACGCAGCAGCGCACGACATGCACGCAGCGGATACAGTCAGTTTCAGGCCCAGAAGCTACAGAATATCATGTCTGTAAATATTAAAATGACCATTATTCACCATGCATCCACCATCACGACAGACCCATTGCCTCATGACTCACACACATCATGACAGACGCGATGACACCATCGGCACATTCTTCGACAGAACAGCCGATTCAGGTCGAAAACCGATCCAGGTCGGATTGAACCGATCCAGGTCGATAACCGACCCAGTCGGAGACAGGCACCCAGAAGCGAACCTCACACCGTCCAGATCCGATTACACATAACACAGCACAGTCATCAAAACAGTTTTAATAATAAAACAGTGTCGCCAGCCGTTGATGATATAGCAGCCGAGTTTTGCGGAGCCTGTGCAGATTGAAGCCAGACACTACAGACGCCAGAGATTATTGCATCACCACCAGCCACAAATTTTATCAACCAGTGTGACCAGGTTGATAATTAGGTTCCGCGCCGCGGCGCCGACCCAACCTATTAATTTTCCTTTTATCTAACCTAGGTCCACACTTAGTTTTAATGGAAAACTCATTAAAAGCAATTAGTGTTAATGGGTTTAATGAGAAAACTCATTAAAAGCAATTAGGTAATGGGTTTTAATGAGAAAACTCATTAAAACAGCCTAACCTATCAATTTTACTTTTATCTAACCTAAGTCCACACAACCAGCTAACCTAACCTAACTCCGGACAACACTAGCTAACCTATCTCCTGACAGCTCCACATCCAACCTAGGACGGATGCAACAAGTACACTACACATAGAAATATATTTTATTCATTAAAACAATAAAATTGGTTGTTGCGTATAACTTTTCTGATATTGCAATAATATTAAACTATTTTTATGTGCATAATCGGATCTAGGTCTGTTGTGGGGGTGTATTAATGGCAAAGTTCCTTGAATCTGAAATTGCCCTATAGAGTGAAATTGCCCATAGGGTGAGAGTGTTCTCCGACCTAGGTCGGATTTAATCCGACCCAGATCGATTTTAACCGACCCAGATCGGATTTTAACCGACCAGATCGGATAGCAAAACTGTTCCTAATCAAGAAAATGTACGCGATATGGCGGTGTCCAACATATGTCCTGTCATCATAACCGCAATTAATGTAGTATGCGAAGCTATTAGGGTATAGTCATGCACATTATTAGTGAATGAAGTTGAGGTCTCTGGAACAACAGAGTGAATACATTTTCGTAACTACTTAGATTTTGAATATTTTGGGTCTTGGTAAAATTATTAGTAGTTCTGACTTAGAAAATTTTAACATAAAACTGGAAATTTTATACCAAGGCTCTAACTCGTAATGTGTCCGTGCGCACCTGCGCATGCAACATGCCCATGACTTTGCGCGTGTGCAAGTTCATAGAATACATTCCATACTGGTTGTTTCGTGCGTGCACACAAATCGGGCACAATCGGTACATATCCGAAGTATTGTTTAATTTTTCAAATATCCCCGCAACTGAAATGGGTATCTAAGTTCTTATGAAAAGAATTATAACAAAGAGCGCTACATTTAATTTTAATAGAAATGAGTACAACTACGTGTTTGAAACATACCTTTAGTTTAAATTTTTTTTTTTGTTTGACTTCTATGATATTACATAAACCAAGATTCTGCTACTGCTTCCGAGTAATTGTATCCTAACAATACCATTATATATAAATAAAACCACAACGTTTGAAACAATATTTATATTTCAATTCAAATACTTAACAAGTACATTTCACATAGAAATATATTTTTATTTATTAAAACTAATACACACATACACGCACACAAAAGTCACTTTTTCCTCCTTTTAATTGGGAAATGTGTAGTATACATATCCAAATTTTGTACACGATTTTCGTTTGATCTGAGTTTCGTATAGAGTGTAGCTTTGAACATTGTAGATTTCGGATGCTTCGAACCAGTAATCCATCCTTTGTTTATTTCGTCAATGGCTTTATTTAAATCCTCTTTAGTATATGATTTAAGTTGTCTCTTTCTTTTTCTACCAGAAACGTCTGACTTGGAGTCTATGTTCTGATCTTTCGCATCAACATTATCATGTGTAGGTTTATCTTGCACTATTTTAGTATTTGCCAGAGATTCATTATGCATACCATTCAAATGTTGGCTAGTTGAATTGTTTGATAAACTTTTTTCATCTCCATGACAACTTCTTCTAAAATTTTATAGCATCTAAAGATATAATTTTTCCCCGCTCATTTTTATTACGATGTTTACTTATCAAAATGCAAATGCAGACTATTCCAATTTTACAATTTCGAAAAATATGTATAAATATATACCTCATCTAACTTCGTTGTCGTTCTATTCTATAATTCCTTTTGTCGAAGTTTAGATATTATAGAGATAATTTCATTTAGGTTATGCATATCTCGATGGTTGTGATAATCAACAGTAACTAGCAACTGCAGTCTTCGATCAACCCATGTACATTAAAGTGAATATATGCACCATCTGAACTGTGCTCAGTACGATGTGTATTTTTAATACAACACCCTTTTATATACATCGGTATTTTAGTCCCCTGACTATTGCTTTCCTGTGTTGAATCCTCATCTTCAGAATTTGGGTGTAATCCATAGAACTTGATTCATATATTATTTGCTCTGATAGTTTATGACGAGCATTTCCATTATTTTTGCAGAATTCATTTCTCAATATTAAACTTTTGTTTTTGCATCTTAAAACTTCTTTACAAACTACTTTATCATCTTTACCATCTGAGTAGATAGGTGTTGCTGTACATCTTAGAGTACTTCCTGTGCCCATTTCCGCAGTTTGTAAATTAGTTGTTTGTATATCAGAGATGTAACTGTCTACACTTTTATCTCTTTACTCTGTGATCGTATGAGATGGTCGCAATGTAGACTTTGGAATCCTAAACTTTACTAGCAGAGTACATTGTTGCAACACCTCGTCTAACCTCATTAAGAGCTTTTGCAAACATTCCTTGGTATACGCTTTTCTGGAAATCATTTTCGAGTTACAATGTTTACGGTTCAATATCCGAGATAAACTAAAGTAATAATATTGTACTCAGTGAATATAAACCGATCGAGTTTAACATAATTCGATCTATATCTGTAGTTGGAGTATAACAATTTAGTTATAAACGTTTTACAAAATTATTAATCAGAATCGTTTTATTTAAAACTATAACATAATTTTATTGACATCTATTAATATCTGTAGATGAAATACAACAATTTAGAAACGTATAAGAAAACAAAAGTGTAATTAATAGTGTTACAAAATTTTCAGTCTTTGGCTTAAAATTTAAACATCGCTCGTAAATGCGTGGAATGGAAACCTGTTGTATTCTTCCATATACTCAACTTGTTTACAAATACTGTTTTCAAACAATCTTGGGTAGGTTCTTATAAATTCGTATAATATGACCCCAATATCACTATTACTGTATTTGCTTTTAATTACATCATGTGCGAGATTCTGTAGAACATCATTCCTATTATATCTTTCCATTGCGACATCTAACAGAAACAGATCTATATTAGAGTACCCTTTTCCGTTAGTTCTTTAAAGTATTAGCATGGTTGAGAACGATCTGAGATACCCTAAAAGTGCTCTAAAGTTCCTTTGGTAAATATCATATAATTCCCATCAAATGTCATCATCTTCACTAAACAATTGTTATTTAAATAAAACGCAAGTTGTCGAATTTGCATATCTGATTTTGCATGCCAACTTCCATAGTGCGTATAATGTGGAAGATTTGATATAAACTTCCTAAATACGTTGAGGGATACATCAAGTACGCTCTGCGAAATGGTGTCAACAAATCTAAAAATTATTTTGTAATCGTCGAATGGGTTCAGACCTACAATTATGATTTTGGAAGAAGATTTTGTTATGGTGTATGGTTTTTCAAATAGTAACTTGGTTCGTTCTAACTGAATTGCGGTGTTTATACGTTCTTTATGCGCTGCGGTCGATTGGTTTTCCAAATCCTTAATTTGTTCCCACTCATTGGCTGTAATTTTAGTTCCTCCTGAAATAAACCATCTCGATGTGCCTTTCGTTGTGTTTTTTATGGCATCACATCCAGTAAAAACATTTTCGCACACACTGCACGCAATACTTAAGATGTTCATTCTAGAAAAATTGTTGATTAACAGTTTTGAATTATACATGTAAATATTAATTTCTTCTACGTTTGCAAAATTCAAACTAAGACTTACTCTTCTTTGTCGATAGTCCTCACACGAAATTTTAAACCAAAGACTGAAAATTCAGTATTACTATTAATTACACTATAAACGACTTTACGCTTTACAAAATAAACTTAAAATGAACTTTGGCATCATTTCCGTATTTATGTACATAGAGAAAGTATAAGTATAATTTGTCCTTACATTAACCCAATTTAAATCAAATTATAGAATGTGTATTCCCGTATATTAACTAGAATTGTGGAAAGTGCTTTTATTAAATTATTAGTCAGACGTCATCGACAAACAATGCAAGGCTAATGATCATACATTTCACCAAATTTATTTAGAATTTACGTCTTATGTTGAACTACATTTAAAATAAATTATCCAACCACTTTCTAGGTCACCGTGCAGAATTAATGTATGTATTATACCTTTTGGTTTAATCATTTGTATGTGGATTCACTAATTGAAAATTTTAACAATTCTAACCACTAATAAATATTTTTGAAGTTTAACTCTATTATCGAGCTAAATCTAAATAAAATGCAAAGGTGTTTTGTTGATAGGTTTTGAATATTAATACAATATATACAGGTCTTTGTTGGAACTATTTTTAAAAGACCTGATAATTAATTTCAATTACCCAGGAAAATTCTATACTAATTTTATGGGTTACACCAGGGGTTTATCTCAAAAGACAGAGCGATACGGTTTAGAAATAGATTAAAGATGAATTATATACGGTGCTTGCAAAAGGTTAATCTGCAAATCAGTAAGGGGTCATTCGATTTTGAAAAAATTCCGAGGATTTGAGAACCTGAGGAAAACACAATAATAATTGAAATCTTACACGATGGTATATTAAAATACTGCTAAGAGTAATTTTGTTTAATAATTCTAAAATGGCGTTGGTGGTTAAATACATACAGGTAAAACCCACTATAAACAATTATACACGTCACTTTTCCAGTCAAGACTTGCATATAACGCCAACTAATATAATAAGAGCTGCGCACGCTCGACCATCGGCATAAAAGGCGAGAGCTATGTTCCAGTGCATTAGTCGTCAAAGTATCATCGAGTTTGATTAAAATTATAAATTAAAGATGGATTTTTCTTGTGTTGACGTTACAAGTGATGTGCGAGTACCACAATTAAATATCAACCAACTGGTTGGTAAGTCAACCTATAGGTTAGGCGAATTTCCTTCAAATTATCACCACCATATATTAGAAGTTGGTTTTGATTTATATGGTGGTCTTCAACCTGTCATCCAAGTGATTTGCTGTAGTGGTATGTGTGCTGATTCTACGATAACATTCTCTTACTTCGATTGGAAGAAATTGTGTACTTTTCAAGTAGAATTTCAAATTCGCCAATTTGCTCAAGACTCAAAACAAGTACGATTAAATGGTCTGACTACTGGAAACGATGTTGTTGACATACAATTGGATCAAGATTTCAAATTGCAGCTGAGCACAGCCTTTAATAGAAGTATATGGTTGTTGAACAATTTTGAAAAGAGAATTTATATAATATGAAGATTATGAAAGATGGGAATGTTATTGTCCTACCTGCGTACGAGTGCATCAAGCTATTAAATTTGCGAGAATTGATCTGTTTTAAAATGGTTGAGTTAAGGTGTAGAAACTTTCCAGAATTTTACGAAAAATTTGTTGCTGATATAAAAAGTATGTGGAAATACGACGGAGGAAGAAAGGGTTCAAACGTTATTAGAGGGAGAGAGCAGTGCCATTATTTCTCTGTCTAATGATTGCAGCAATTTAAATTACTTGACAGTGTTGGAAATTATTAAATGTTTCCCATTCAGTACTTAAAAGATGCAACTGCAAGGCAATCGCTTGCGCAAATGTTTAGAGATTTGGCTATCCCAGATTCGCCAGACTCTGGTTACCACAGCGGTTTATAGATGTTATCAATACGTGTATGTATTCTATTAAAACATATTTCTTGATAAAGTTTGTTTTACATATTTGTATCGCCAACATTACCATAAATTATTAATAGACGTATTAAACTATCCTGTTTTTATTTTTAGGTTTAAAGTGGTGTACGCGGAAATAATAAACACAATATACCGCATGTTAACAAAAAGTTGTGGGGAAATTTAAAGACGAGTTTAACGGTGACTTGGTGTTAGAATTTGTAGGTAGTAAGGCTAAGTCCTACTGTATTGTACGCGAGAAGGACACGATTAAAAAGATTAAAGGGATCTCTCAAAGTGTAGTTAAGTAAAACTGCGGGTGCTACAACCTATAACGAGCATATACCTCAAAGGAATGGACATGCAACTACGTAGCAGTGTGTGGAGAATAAGGATTCTCCAATAAGAAATTAAAGTCATTGGTAATGGTAAAAATGTTAAACCTATAAAGGCGATTATTAATTGTGGTTTAGTGACCGCGTTTGTGCACTCTTCGAGTGTCTTCGGCAATCTTCGATTGTTTCCAAAGAAAATATTCAAGCACACCATTTAATGTCGTGGTGTAACATCGTCCACTGTTAAGCTCCGTTAATTATACTACTAAATGAGGTTTGTATTTTCCGTAAATACGCACTTTTCAGCGCCTCGTGGTATTGGTAATCTACAAACAATTATATCTCGATTTGAAATGCGCGTCATTGAAACATATTCTCAACATAATTAATAGAAAGTCCAAGAAAAGAAATTATAAAACAGCATATACACAAAATTTCTAATTAACATACATGGCTGGTATCTAGCGAAAGTTGTAGCACGCATTTTCAATTACGAATGCATTCTTCTTTCATTACAGGAGAAATTCCATAGATTTCATACCAGCAAAATGCGCTTTCTTTTTAGATATTTAAAACACATTACATTGGACATCAAAAGTCGACCTTGCCATTTCTACATTATTGTTAAGCATGCATTGGAATTTTTGGATGCGGTAATTTCTTGTTTAAAGTAACTTAGTTAAATAAAGTGTAATTTAAAATTCATAAATGATTGTATAGTCAGTTATTGCAATTGAAAACACATTCAGGGAATAATTTATTTGCTATAAAGCAAAGGCGAAATTTAGAGGTTTGAGAGCTTAAAGTGTAATTTTGCAGGGCGTTGTCCGATTTCAAATCTGCTTGCAGATTCAAATTCTGCGTAAAATTTTAGACTAACAAGATGTATCGCATGACTAAGAAAATTTATAAGAACGCTCAAAAGTCGCTATAGGTAAAAAATCTTAAAATGGGGTAGCTCCCTTGGGGGTGATGCAATCTAAAAAATTCCTAAACATTCGGGTAGCTGAGAAAATTCTAATATTAATTGATACCAAACAAGATAGGTTTATCTCGAAAGATGAAAAATGGTTAGTCGAAGAAAACTATTTGGTCCAGAATGTTAGCGGTAAAAAAAATCTTAAAAAATAGGTTTATCTCGTGTGTGGGAAATGTGGATGCTCATTTATCTCGAAAGATGAAAAATGGTTAGTCGAAGAAAACTTTTTGGTCCAGATGTGTGTGGAAATGTGGATGCTGGTGGAAATGTGGCGGTGGGTTTCTTGATTTTACCCTACTAGTGCCATGGTATTTTCGTGCGAGTGCATTTATGTGTGGAAAAAGGTTTTCGTTCCAAATCATTGCGTGCATGGTCTTTTTGATTAATGTTTGTCTATGTGTGTGAAGATACGGTTGTAAGTCATTACACTCGAATACTAGATCTTCCGGTCCTATTTCTCCGCACGTGCATATGTTGTTGTCAACTAAATTCATGCGTTCGCTCTATGTTGGATAGAGTTTTGCCTTGCCTCCTATTAAAGCAACGACTTTGACAAGAAATCTCCATTTAGGTACGCCAGCGCTAAATACATGTGCGACAGAGTTTTAGATTCCAAGCCCAAATAAAAAAGTTATTAACGTTTACGTGATATATATATATATATATATATATATATATATATATATATTTTGTTATTTTTGTTATATATTTCTGGACGTTGTAATGTATAAATTAAAACCAAATAATCTTTTTTGGGTTTTATTTCGTCCAAATATGAAGTTTACAAAATGTCATTTGTAAATAACTGACGTTTCGGTCAAGTCAATGTAAGTAAATTTGAATCGTCTCCAAATATGTAAACTTTTACTCTAATTTTAGAACTAAGTCTAAGGAACATATTTCCCGAAACGTCAGTTATTTACAAATGACATTTTGTAAACTTCAAATTTGGACGAAATAAAACCCAAAAAGATTATTTGGTCTTAATTATATATATATATATATATATATATATATATATATATATATATATATATATATATATATCATATATATTACTCATATTTAGACCAGGGTAGAAAATTAAATAATCACATCAAATAATTTTAATCACCGTGTAGAAGCTTTGGGAAAAGGTACGCGTTATTAAAAACCGTGGAGAATAAAAATTCATTCGTTTCATTAAAAGAAGAGATTTAAATCATTTACAAGACGCTTGCTATAAAAAAGGAAGCAGTATTAAAATGCTCTACGTGTAATTTAATTATTCCGAGTAAAAAACAAATGGAAATTACGTGCAAAATTTATATTAATTAACTCAATTTTAAGTAACCGGTATTAAACAAAATGTACAGATAATAATTAATATTTGATTAGGAGTCACTAAAATTAAAGGGTATTATTTTAATTGGAGTTAATTGGACCATTAGTAACATATAATATCTATAAAAGCTAGTAAAAACCCAATAATATTCAGATCGTAGAAGTATTATGTTTAAACACCTGCGTAGTTTTAAATGTTTTATGTTCTGCGTAAAATTTGCAGATAACAAATGGTTACAGAGAATGCTGGAGAAACCGTAGCTTAATAGTTACGGAAATGCTAATAAGGTGGGTTATTTCACAGTCCACATGGACTGAAATAATCGATAATAAAGAATATCAATTTGCATCAATAAGAACAGGGTAGATAGAGACAGATAATATGCGCAAGACCGAGACACATATAGTAAAAGGCGTGAGTGGAGCAACGTCACTGAGTTGCGATTGGTTGAAAATAAGAGGCAAACTTGAGAGGTAAAAATAACATTTCTGTATAAAAATTAATTAGTTATTTCCAGACGTTGCGAGCCGTGTCAAAATTTCTGAGATTTAACTGGTGCGAGTGCAAATTTAATAAGAACCGACGCACAGGCGGGCGAGATGGGAACATAGTATACGAAATTCTAGAAACTGGCCGTTTTGAGGACAAAACCGACAGACGGGCTAACCACTATATATACCCAGGTTGATATGAGTTTCTCTCTCTTAGATTTTCGAATTGATTCAATGCGTTAAACAGTGCTTTTTAGTTTTCCGATTTTGATAGAATAATTTAAACAGTTTGCTCGTATATTTTGGTGATTTAAAACAGTTTGTTCTTTACGTGCTACAATGAATGTAATTTAGTGCACTTAGAAAAGAAGATACAAGGTAATAAAGTTTAGTATCGCTGTACCAATTAGTAAAATTTGCAACGACAAATGAATACACAAAAGTAGGCAGTTTTGGCGTATATTTGTGAAAGAAGTATGAATTTCTTTGCTATTTTTCGGGGGTGGTAATAATTAAATGATTCATAAACGTGTCTGGATCCACAAAACAAGCTTCAGATATACACAAATGAGTTCCGGAAAGGCACTGAAACAACTTTAGATGAATGGTGGTGTAGAGAAATGTTTAAAAGCGACCAGTAATCCGAGGACGTAAACATAACCCAGTTGGAATGGTGAAATTAGCAAGGACGATGTACATTGAAGCCACTAGTGCAGTAACCTTCAGGTAACTTATGCTTTGTTGTTCGATTTTGATGTGTTGGTGTGTGTTGAATAACTTTATAATTGATTTACTTAAAATGGACAGTAGTGAAATTGTACTAACAGCAAAATTTTAATTTTAAGGTGAGATTTTCTTGTTTAAGTAGAAAGGGGTATTTAGTATTTATGTTCTGGATTATGATGAAAATTTGGGTATGTCTTTGAGCTCAATTAGACGAACCTGGTTAATTAACGTAAAGGGGTGGTAGATGCTCCCTTTGTACTCAGACTCAGGTCTGCATATATTGTTATATTAATTAGTAGGCATCTACAAAGACTTTAATTCTGGATGCACATTAAAATGATAATAAATTTAATCTTGAAATTTTCTGATACTGAAATTTATGCTGAATTTTAATTTTGAAATTTTAATGTATTGTGAATATTGATGTAAATAGAGTTAACGTTGGTGTTTGTGATAGGAATGTGTTTGTTTTTTTATGATTGAGGATGAAAGTTTTAACTAGGTGAGCAGCCGAGGCGGAAAGGAGTAAAGAGGCGAATAAGAGAAGAAAATGACGGACTAGTTAAGTTAATAGCTTTTTGTAGGTTTCACAGCATTCTTGACGCCCAATTCGTGAGGCTCGATTCTAATACAGGGATCACAGCATTTTTGGCGCCCAACGTGGGGCTCGAGTTCCAAATAAAATTTTTGTGATTTTATTCCAGGAAACTGGCGATCTGAGAGAGAGAGTTTCTGTTTGTGTATAAATTTAAGAGTATCTTAGAGTGTGTGAGAGTGATTAGAACGTATGCAGAGAAAGGAGTGGTTAAGGAGTCAAGGAGTGGAAATTGGAAGTGACGATAGTGCATTGTGTGGGAAAAATTCGAAAATGGAAGAAGCTGGAGGCAGTAGAGATCAGTCGAGGACGGAATCAGGGGATCAAGGAAATGAGTTAATGATGAGAATGTTAGAGGAAATGCGATTAGCTAGGGAGGAGTCCAACAGAAAATTAGAACTGCTAAGCGATGAATCGAATAGAGCGAGGGAGGAGTCCAACCAAAAATTAGAGCAGATAAGCGGGAAAATCGAACAAAATACTAAAGAATTTACAGAATTTAAAGATAGTCTTACCGTGAAACTGGGGGAAGTAGAAAATAGGGTTGAAAAAAATAAGCGTGATATTACAGGTCTTCGACAGGAAATGGGACATTTAAGGTCCGAAGTACGCATTTTTTGTGAAGAAGAGATTAATATAAAAATGACTGAAGTGACGGACTCATGTAGGGATCAGTTAGGCAGGGTAGAACGCGAAGTTAGTAGTATCAAATACAACATGTCAAGTTTAACGGGGGATGGTCCCAGATTTTCTACAGGAGGAGGATCATTGGACCAACACATGAAGTTTTATGGCGATAACAGGGTAAATCCAAAAATTTTTATTAATAGTGTAAGAAATCTAGTGGGAAATTTATTTGACGAACAGACTAAACTGAATTCGATAAAGGCTTTATTGAAAGACAACGCGGAAGCATGGTACAATTTAGTAGGACAGGACATAGACACCTACACGGACTTTGAAGACAGATTTTTAAAGCACTACTGGAGTGACCACAGACAAGACCAGGTACGAGACGACTTAATCACAGGAAATTTAAGGAGAATTTTCAGGAAGTAGGGAGCAATATGCTATACGCAAGTATAGCATAGCAAAGCAACTGATCCCACAACTGACGGACCGACAAATTATCAAGTATTTATCACGACACTTCGAGGTAGAAGTAAGACAACACGTAGCACTACAGAACATAGTGGACAGAGAAATGTTTTAGAATACCTGCAGAGGTACGACGACGTAAGTAGTGGACGACCTCGGGATAATAGGGAAAGACAGATCAACACAGTTAGGTTTGACAATAGACGGGACAACTATGCTAGAAGGGGGAATAGTTACGGATACCAGCGACAGAATTGGGAACAGCGACGACCCTACTTTAGAAGTAATAGTTTAGGAAGGGGACCTGCACCGAGACCGGAACCTACCAGAAGGAATAGTTCACCGGACATGAGGGGGATTGCTAATACAGACACGGAACGAGTGGAAACGCCTAGGACATACGCTGAGGTGACGGCTAGACCAGGACCAAGTAGGGAAAACAGACCTGGACAGGATTTTTAGAACGCGACAGACCACTAGATTTCAGTGTAAATGTATATGAACATCCACGTGAATTTTTCAAAATTGAGGAGGAAGTAGAGCCAGAAACTGAGGAAAAATTATGTTTGCCAATTGTTAATATAGGGATTTTTGAGAATAATGTAGAAGTATTACTTGATACAGGGGCAGAGGCGAGTTTAATATCGGAGGAATTCGTCAGCAAAATTAGGGATAAGGTTTGTGATAGAATTATGCCTATAAAGCGTAGCCATTTAGTAGCTCCAAATAAAAAGAAGTTTGCTGTAGTGAATAGTGTTGTGGTGTTTAGGATAGATATAGGAGGTTTAAGCTGTGAACAGGAGTTTGTAATTGTACCTGGACTGAAGTTTCAGAGCATTTTAGGTGTTGACTGGTTGATGCAGTTAGGGGTTTTGATAGATATGGAAAGGAAGGTAATAAGGATTAAGGATAGGGTAGTGCCATGGAAGGGCAGTTATGAAGTCACAGAGGATGACACGGGGTTGAGTATTAATGTAGTAGAGGTAGAGGATGATGGAGGTAAACAGATCAACACAATAAGATGTCCAGAGGATAGGAGAGTAGAGGTTCAAGCTTTATTACAAAAACATGCCGAATTAGTGGGGGTAGAAGCAAGCACAGCGTTAGGCTATGAGCACATATTGGAAGTGGATAATTCAGAACCGTTCAACGCAAAGGTTTATCCTATTCCAGCAGCATATCGGGAGCAGGTGAAGGCAGAATTAATTAAAGATGCACGAAAAATTAATCAACGGACCAAACCGCAATTCCATTTTCCAACATCCATGGACACACTTTTGACGAGGTTAAGTGGCAAGTTTGTTTTTAATAAAGTAGATTTAAGGAATTCATTCTGGCAGATTCCATTACACAAGAATTCTAGAAGGTACATAGGATTTTCCGTAGAGGGAAAAATCGATAATTTTAGGGTAGTATCGTTTGGTTTGTCGGCAGAAAAGAAAATAAGAATAAATAAGAAACAGACAAGTGTAAGGACTGAAGAAGAAGCAATATTAAAAGGTCAGGATAATTGGGATGAGTTTATTGTATGTGAGATAACAGGGATGATGAGTATAGATATAGAAGGGGGAGAAATAGGGATGAAGAGTATTAGGATAGTGAGAAGAAAGACTTGGAGGGTCAAGAAGAGAGTTAGATTTAAATAACATGATGAACAGAGGATAGAGATAGGTGAATTTTAGTATAGTTATAGAAAATAGAACTAGGTATAGGATAAATACGGGAGATAGTTAGAAATAGGTATATAGGATGAGAAGGAAAATTAAATGTAGGAAGAAAATAAGATAGGTTAAGTGTAGATATTTCTTATAAGATTAGTGGAGAGTTAGGAATAGAGTAAGAGTAGGATAGGCATATAGGATTAGGTAGGGGAAGTAAAGTATAGTGAAGATTAGTTAAAAGTTAGGAATAGGATAGGTAAATAGGATGTATATAGGATTAGATGGATAAGTAGGATGAAGTTAGGGATAATTTCAGTTTATAGAATTAGGTGAGAGTTAGGAATAGGATAGGGATATAGGATAGGTGTAAATATTTTTTTTGGATTGGATATAAGTTAGGTAAGTTAGATAGATAAGGGTAGAGAGAGATAGGCAATTTTTTTGTAAATTTTTTTTTTGGCAGTCTAAATGCTTTATATTTGAATTCAAATAAGTGGGATTATTTGTATTCAAATAGGGGGAAAATACTCATATTTAGACCAGGGTAGAAAATTAAATAATCACATCAAATAATTTTAATCACCGTGTAGAAGCTTTGGGAAAAGGTACGCGTTATTAAAAACCGTGGAGAATAAAAATTCATTCGTTTCATTAAAAAGAAGAGATTTAAATCATTTACAAGACGCTTGCTATAAAAAAAGGAAGCAGTATTAAAATGCTCTACGTGTAATTTAATTATTCCGAGTAAAGAAACAAATGGAAATTACGTGCAAAATTTATATTAATTAACTCAATTTTAAGTAACCGGTATTAAACAAAATGTACAGATAATAATTAATATTTGATTACGAGTCACTAAAAATTAAAGGGTATTATTTTAATTGGAGTTAATTGGACCATTAGTAACATATAATATCTATAAAAGCTAGTAAAAACCCAATAATATTCAGATCGTAGAAGTATTATGTTTAAACACCTGCGTAGTTTTAAATGTTTTATGTTCTGCGTAAAATTTGCAGATAACAAATGGTTACAGAGAATGCTGGAGAAACCGTAGCTTAATAGTTACGGGAAATGCTAATAAGGTGGGTTATTTCACAGTCCACATGGACTGAAATAATCGATAATAAAGAATATCAATTTGCACCAATAAGAACAGGGTAGATAGAGACAGATAATATGCGCAAGACCGAGACACATATAGTAAAAGGCGTGAGTGGAGCAACGTCACTGAGTTGCGATTGGTTGAAAATAAGAGGCAAACTTGAGAGGTAAAAATAACATTTCTGTATAAAAATTAATTAGTTATTCCCAGACGTTGCGAGCCGTGTCGAAATTTCTGAGATTTAACTGGTGCGAGTGCAAATTTAATAAGAACCGACGCACAGGCGGGCGAGATGGAAACATAGTATACGAAATTCTAGAAACTGGCCGTTTTGAGGACAAAACCGACAGACGGGCTAACCACTATATATACCCAGGTTGATATGAGTTTCTCTCTAGATTTTCGAATTGATTCAATGCGTTAAACAGTGCTTTTTAGTTTTCCGATTTTGATAGAATAATTTAAACAGTTTGCTCGTATATTTTGGTGATTTAAAACAGTTTGTTCTATACGTGCTACAATGAATGTAATTTAGTGCACTTAGAAAAGAAGATACAAGGTAATAAAGTTTAGTATCGCTGTACCAATTAGTAAAATTTGCAACGACAAATGAATACACAAAAGTAGGCAGTTTTGGCGTATATTTGTGAAAGAAGTATGAATTTCTTTGCTATTTTTCGGGGGTGGTAATAATTAAATGATTCGTAAACGTGTCTGGATCCACAAAACAAGCTTCAGATATACACAAATGAGTTCCGGAAAGGCACTGAAACAACTTTAGATGAATGGTGGTGTAGAGAAAATGTTTAAAAGCGACCAGTAATCCGAGGACGTAAACATAACCCAGTTGGAATGGTGAAATTAGCAAGGACGATGTACATTGAAGCCACTAGTGCAGTAACCTTCAGGTAACTTATGCTTTGTTGTTCGATTTTGATGTGTTGGTGTGTGTTGAATAACTTTATAATTGATTTACTTAAAATGGACAGTAGTGAAATTGTACTAACAGCAAAATTTTAATTTTAAGGTGAGATTTTCTTGTTTAAGTAGAAAGGGGTATTTAGTATTTATGTTCTGGATTATGATGAAAATTTGGGTATGTCTTTGAGCTCAATTAGACGAACCTGGTTAATTAACGTAAAGGGGTGGGAGATGCTCCCTTTGTACTCAGACTCAGGTCTGCATATATTGTTATATTAATTAGTAGGCATCTACAAGGACTTTAATTCTGGATGCACATTAAAATGATAATAAATTTAATCTTGAAATTTTCTGATACTGAAATTTATGCTGAATTTTAATTTTGAAATTTTAATGTATTGTGAATATTGATGTAAATAGAGTTAACGTTGGTGTTTGTGATAGGAATGTGTTTGTTTTTTTTATGATTGAGGATGAAAGTTTTAACTAGGTTTGCAGCCGAGGCGGAAAGGAGTAAAGAGGCGATTAAGAGAAGAAAATGACGGACTAGTTAAGTTAATAGCTTTTTGTAGGTTTCACAGCATTCTTGACGCCCAATTCGTGAGGCTCGATTCTAATACAGGGATCACAGCAATATATATATATATATATATATATATATATATACAGGGTGAGTTTTTAGTGTGGCAACGGTCAATAACTCCGTTATTATAAAAGCTACGTAAACCAAATTTGGAGGCATATTAGGCATGCCTAAAGTGCACATTCTAAAAATATTTGGAAACATACAGGGTGTTTCATAATTCCAGGGCATATTAAACTTATATTTTTTTTAATGGAACACCCTATATATTATTACATTTTTGAAAAGCCCATAAAAAGAGCTTTAATTTGATATGAAATTGTATCTGTCTATTCCTTTTAGTTTTTGAGATATTCAACTGTTTTTTAGAAAAAATGACCCTGATTAGATACATTGCCACTGCACTAATACACAACTTATGTTAATTTTCATAATGCAGAAAATTTTACTATATACCATAGTATATTTGTAAATATCACTTTTTTGAAATTTCTTCACAGTATACAGGGTGTGTCAGGTTTCGCAAAAAGCAATTTTTAAATTTTTTTTTAAATGGCACCCTATTAATTTCATTGCTACAATGGATAGTTCATTAAGTGTCCTTTCATTTTTGTTAAGCATTCCCTATACCTAAATCCAGTACTTTCTGAGATATTTTTGATTTTCTTCAAATTTTAAGAATGTTTTCAATTTACATAACTAAAAATAACTTATTATTGGAGAATATTATAAAACAATTAATACATATTGATTAACAATGAACTACACTTATCCAATAACAATTATCACTAAAGATGTAAGAACCTACAATAATACGCTATCAACAGAATTCTGCCAGATCAACAATATGAATTTTATAGAAAATGTTCAAACAGGAAATCAGACAGGCTTTGAAAAAAATAACAATTACAATTAAAATGTCATTTAGGTTTATTAATTGTAATGTGTTATCATTTAACACATTATCAGTTCTGTTTTACATGTAATCTTTGAAAGAGTTTACAAAATGAATTTTACAGTGGAAGAACAAATACATACGATTTGGGTTTTGGGAGAAAGTTTAAGAAATTTCTTACTTGCATCAAGAATATACCAAGAGAGATATCCTGTTAAATGACAACACACTACAATTAATAAACCTAAATGACATTTTAATTGTAATTGTTATTTTTTTCAAAGCCTGCTAGATTTCCTGTTTGAACATTTTCTATAAAATGCATTTTGTTGATCTGGCAGAATTCTGTTGATAGCGTATTATTGTAGGTTGTTATATCTTTAGTGAAAATTGTTATTGGATAAGTGTAGTTAATTGTTAATCAATATGTATTAATTGTTTTATAATATTCTCCAATAGTAAGTTATTTTTAGTTATGAATATTGAAAACATTCTTAAAATTTAAAGAAAATCAAAAATATCTCAGAAAGTACTGGATTTAGGTATAGGGAATGCTTAACAAAAATGAAAGGACACTTAATGAACTATCCATTGTAACAATAAAATTGGTAGGGTGCCATTTAAAAAAATTTTAAAATTGCATTTTGCGAAACCTGACACCCTGTATACTGTAAAGAAATTTCAAAAAAGTAATAATTACAAATATACTATGGTATATAGTAAAATTTTCTGCATTATGAAAATTAACATAAGTTGTGTATTAGTGCAGTGGCAATGTATCCAATCAGGGTCATTTTTTCTAAAAACAGTTGAATATCTCAAAAACTAAAAGGAATAGACAGATACAATTTGATATCAAATTAAAGCACTTTTTATGGGCTTTTCAAAAATGTAATAATATATAGGGTGTTCCATTTAAAAAAATATAAGTTTAATATGCCCTGGAATTATGAAACACCCTGTATGCTTCCAAATATTTTTAGAATGTGCACTTTAGGCATGCCTAATATGCCTCCAAATTTGGTTTACGTAGCTTTTATAATAACGGAGTTATCGACCGTTGCCACACTAAAAACTCACCCTGTATATATATATATATATATATATATATATATATATATATATATATGATCAACAATATGCATTTTATAGAAAATGTTCAAGCAGGAAATCAGGCAGGCTTTGAAAAAAAAAATATTACATGTAAAGTGTCATTTAGGTTTATTAATTGTAGTGTGTTGTCATTTAACAGGATACCTACCTCTCTTGGTATATTCTTGATGCAAGTAGGAAATTTTTTAAACTTGCTTCCAATACCCAAATCATATTTATTTGTTCTTCCACTGTAAAATTCATTTTGTAAACTCCTTCAAAGATTACATTTAAAACAGAACTAATAATGTGTTAAATGACAACACACTACAAATAATAAACCTAAATGACATTTTGATTGTAATTGTTATTTTTTTCAAAGCCTGCCTGATTTCCTGTTTGAACATTTTCTATAAAATGCATATTGTTGATGTGGCAAAATTCTGTTGATAGCGTATTATTGTAGGTTGTTATATCTTTAGTAAAAATTGTTATTGGATAAGTGTAGTTGATTGTTAATCAATATGTATTAATTGTTCTATAATATTCTCCAATAGTAAGTTATTTTTAGTTATGTAAATTAAAAACATTCATAAAATTTGAAGAAAATCAAAAATATCTCAGAAAGTAATGGATTTAGGTATAGGGAATGCTTAACAAAAATAAAAGGACACTTAATGAACTATCCACTGTAGCAATAAAATTGGTAGGGTGCCATTTAAAAAAAAATTTTAAAAATTGCATTTTACGAAACCTGACACACCCTGTATACTGTGAAGAAATTTCAAAAAAGTGATATTTACAAAT